>JBCEWC010000860.1:0-48118 GCA_038996855.1 Solanum aculeatissimum | reverse complement strand
AATATTCATAATGCAAGCTGAATTTAAGATGGATATAAATTTTTAGAAGAAATTAAGATGGATGAAGAACATTTGGGCCCTGCTTGCGAAGGTGGTATTTCGAGCTCTGGTGGTGCTACTTGATTGCAGGAGTTAGTTAAAAGGAGGAAAGATAGAGGCTGTGTTATTTACAAATTCAGTCCCATGTGTTTCCCCTATATTATAAATACAAGTTCTTTTTCTTTTCAATTAAGCCACTGGAGTGATACCTAATTAGCCGATTCCATCCCTGCTCGTTAATTATTTTGGCAGTCACAGTTGTTATAATCATCCATCTGGAAAATCTATGTATGAAATCTATCCTAAATTAGCTCTAGAATTAAGCTAGCATTTGTTTATCTTTATGTTCACTGTTCTACAATCCCTGTGGTTATATCATTTGGTATCAAAGCAGCATGTCGTGGGATGATGGCTTCTGATTTCCAAAGCATTACTGATGCCCTAGAACAGATTTAGATAGATTTAGCTAACTTCACTATGAGGCAAGACCAACCTGTAGAATCTCGGAAGAAAAGCTCCGCTCAATTTAAACGAATCCATTGTAAAGCTCATAAACAGGAAGAGAAAGAAAAGGATGTGACTTAACATGATGAAGGAGAAATCTTTTCACCCACTACTGGTCCATTTGGGACTCCGGAACTGTTCCCAGGCAGCAAGGTTATAGTGGTACAGCAGCAAGAATTACTCCTACTTTAAACACACCAGGACCAACTGAGTTGGCTTTGGGAGAACTGCATTAGGAGGTTTTCTGGTGATGGTTCTGAGCTCAGATCTTGGATTTACAAGATTGAACTGTTCTTTTGTATTGATAATATCCTCCCTCCCAGAAAACCTCCTAATACAACGAGAGACTTTTTTATTAAACCAAAAGAAAACAAGGCAACGGAGACTACTCCTCAACTGAGAGAAGCTCGATTCTACTCCTTCAAAAGATCTCTGATTTATCTCTTCAAACTACCCACTTTAGCACAAGCAGAACCACATTCCACACCCTTCGTCTTCTACTCCTCTCGCTCTTCCAATTGACCATCAAATCTTTCACAATTTACGGCATTGCAAAAGAGTGCCAAACCACTTAAGCGTATCTCACCATAATCCAATGGTTACCCCACAATGTTTATGTAGAAGAAACTGATCCATGTTCTCGCCCACCTCCTTACACATGTAATACTAACTGACACAGACAACCTTCCACTTTCTCAGATTTTTCGTTGTCATAATCACCCCTTCAGTGGCTAGCCAAGTGAAAAAACACACATGTCTCGGTACATTTGGAACCCATATTGCATTACATGGGAAAACAAATGCTTCCTAACCATAAGTTACTCATATAAGGACTTGACCAAGAACATTCTAGTATTTCTCGGCCCCCACCACCAAACATCGAATTGACTTGTAATGCTAATAATTTTTGGAACTCATTCATTTCCGATCTTGAAAATTTCTTCCAAACTTCAAGTCTCAAAAAGGATCTCCACTTTGTGTCCCCCTAATTTGTCATATTATAAGGACTCCTTGGCAAGATATTTGTACAAACTTTGGAATTCATCTTCCAATAGTATGTTCCCACAACATTTATATCCCTAAAAATAATCTCTCCTCCCGTCCCCAACCAAGAATGAGATATTTTGCACAAAATTATCTCATCCCTTCAAGATATTCGTCCACAAACTACAACCAACCGAATGGGATAATGATATCTCATGTCTTCCACTGCCCCTTCTATGATCCCAATTAATTGATGATCGCCCCCCTTCACTCCACAAAGCCTGGACCTCTACCCCGAACGTCCACCACCATTTGCCTAGTAAAGCTTTCTCAAAACTTTCCTATCTTCAATTCCAAGTCTTCTCTATTTTTAGGACATGTGACAGTCTCCTAACGGACCAAATGAAATTTCCTTATCCCTAGTTTAAAGTTTTTTACCTTGTTTTCACTTTTCTGGTTTATTTTTACTAATAAGATAAGTAAGCCCAAAATTATACATTGTATCAATAATCATCCACAACAATCGTATGTAACCAAATAGTGGGAATTCTTTCAATATTGTAGCAAGATAGTGTGAACTCAGATAACTGAATATTGTTAGAACCTGTAAGAAAGAGAGAATGAGCTCCGCCACAGGCAATCTGACGGAGGCTTTGATTATCGAAAGCAGAAGGCGGCAACGCATTAGGTCTCCATCGCGAGTCCAGAGTTCCATGCCCTAGTCTGCCATGATCCCCGTTTCCCCAAAGAGCTACGAATCGCTTCCCATTCAATTCAGCAGTGGAAACTGAAATCCACCTCCTGAGCCACAATGATCTGCTTGTAACTGCTCTTCCGATAATCATCTTCAATGGATTCCAAGTGAAGATGTTCAGAGTTCAATGCACTGGTAGGCTTGTTTCTTTCTTTCTTTTTCTTCCTCAGCTAACCCTTCTTAAATTCCTATATTAAATTGTTTATTTCTAAAAACAATTTTATCAAAATAATTGTTTTTTTAGAAAGCATATTATATTTTCAAAAAGTGTTTTTTGAGTCAAAATAAGAAAATCAACATGTATTAATATACTTTTACTATTAAAATTAGTTAAATGCACATGTTTTGGAGGTATATTTTACGTTAATTAAGTAATAATATATAGTTTTGAAAAAAAAGGAGATGAAGGAGTTTTTATCTTAGGTAGTAAATTTGTGTTGATTAATTTGTTTTGTAGAGTATTCTTATATACCTCTTATTTGCGATAACACATCATAAATGTATTAATCATAATTTGCATAGATTATTTGTTAAATTTCTATATTTGTCAAGCTTTGGTGGATTTAAATATTTTAATACTATTTAAGTTGATTTATGTTGCTCGAAATGTATCAACAAAAAACTATCGAATTCATATCAATGTATAATATTGAACTTGAATTGTGTTACAACTATCATTTATATTTATTGTCGTTATAATAAAACTTTAAGAAACTTTGCCTCTTTTTCTCCAGGGAATTACCATCATCAGACCACTGTTGTGCTCCTAGTAGCTCCTGTCAATCTAAAAATAAACCACCACAATCCACCAATTGTTGAAGAAACTTCACTGAATCTTCAAATTAACCACCTTGCATCTCCCTCACCTTCGCTATAGTCTCAACACTAGCTATTCCTTTTCGTTCTATCTCTTGTTGAACAATTCATAAATTCCTTTTTCCATGTGTTTCAATAAAATTATCACTATCACCGTATTTCAATCCTTATCTTTTTCGATTAATTGATGATGATGAAATGACCGACAAATAATGTCACAATAACTCATATTGTCTACTGTCTTTTTGTCTACTCCAGCAAAGATGATCATTCATCGAGAGAGTTTTTTATCGGGATCTAAATGTCAAGAGAGTTGGTGTTGCGGAGATATCATTTCTAGTGAAATTAGATATAAATGAGAAGAGTAATGAAGTGATTTTAGCATTAAAAGCAAACATGTGCTATAGATGGTAACTAAAAAAAAAATCCATATTATCTCAAAGAGTTTATTTATGTAAAAAATCTTGATTAATAAAATTATTACATGAGATTATTAAAATTCTACTCTTTTTGTTGCTATTTAATTATTACAACATTATATCCAATATAATTTCACAGTCTAAAGTTATTTCTACTTAATTATTATATCATGATTCAATTTGACTAAATTAATTTAATATTTTAAAATAAAAATGGTAAACTTTTTTCATAGTAATTCATGTTCATGAGATTTGATTAAAAAAAGAAAGTATATGCAATATACTCGTGGGTGAACATCCTGGACTCTTCCTTTACTGCCATACCACTCATAGTCTACTACTTTCTCTTCTTCTCACTCCTATTTATTTATCCCCGTTTCACCTCACTTGCTGTATCTGCAACCCAAAAATTATGCTTCACTTGTAACAGCTCCCTTTTTTCTCAGATCTGTTCTTACAGCTACTATAAGGTACATGGGTTTTAGATCTCTATTTTGTGTTTTCAAATTTTCGACAGATCTGGCTCGTTTTGCAATGGATTTTGCACATATGTTTCCTTCTGTTTAGATTTGAATTTTTTCTCTAGCATTTTACTATTGTTGTTATTCGTATAATTGTGTATCAACTCTTTTGATCACAGGTTCCGATTTAGATGGTAACTGACAAGTTTTATCTTAGATCTCTCAGCTTTCCTCTGCGTTAAGAATCAACCAAGTGATTCTTTTGTTGTATTAATTGTTTCCTTTAAGATCTATTGGCGTTATCAATACTTCTGATAAATGATTAAAAGCAAGAGATTATTAATGACGATTTATTAGAGTTCAATGTGTATGTCTTTACATAGTAATGCCATTAATTAATTGGATTGTTTGGTTTTGACTTAACATGGAGTTATTAAAGAATACTTTCAAATCTTGTGGTCTTGAGTAGTTAAATTTAAAGAGATGCCAAAAAGGAAAGAGACTTCTTTCTTTAAATGGATTAAAAAGGAAAGTAAGAAAAACAAATAGAAATAGATGGAATACTATATATAAGGTCATAGATTTGAATTTGAGTATCAATATTCAGCTTCCATTGCTTTAAATGGACACAAAATTCAATATGAAAATTGGTTTACTAGCAAGGTAAGTTGCCAGAAATGCATGATGAGTGATTCAAAGATTTTACTCTTATTATTTTTATTTGGCCTCAGGTGAATAGAGGAAAATTGTCAAGGACTGGTAGAATTTACCGGAAAAATGGCATTAGGGAAGTACTCTAGAGTAGATGGCAGGAAGTCGTCAAATTATTGCTCCACTGTAACTATAGTGGTATTTGTAGCTCTATGTTTAGTTGGGGTATGGGTGATGACATCATCGTCTGTTGTTCCAGACCAAAATCCAGATTTGTCCTCACAGGGGAAAAAGAGTGACCTGCCAACACAGGTAACCGAAAGTAAAGAGAGTTACAATGGTGGCAATGATGGTAACAACAAAGTTGGTGATGAGAGTAATCCAACTGATGAAGGAAAATCAAAACAATTTGAGGATACCCTGGGTGATTTACCTGAAGATGCAACAAAAGGGGATACCTTAGTTAGTCAAGAAGAAAATCATTCTAATCCAGAACAGACAGAATCAACCTCAGAAGTGAAACAGGAAGAGAAATCTACAGAACAGAAAGAGGATGCTGGAGAATCTAAGTCAGAAATTCAATCTGAGAAGGAGACGGATAGTTCAGATGTCAAAAAGGAAGATGGGCAATACAATGTAGATAATAAGGATTCTGAAGCTGGGGAGAAAAATGAAAATAAATCTGCTGGAGAAGAGATCAAAGAAGGTTCTGATGAGAAAAAATCAGTAGAAAACTCAGCTGAACTGAATGATAAAAAGGATCAGGAGGTAGGCCAAGGTTCTGATGAGAAGGCTGATGGTGAGAAGAAGGACCAGTCTTCACATGATGTTTTTAGTTCAGGGACTCAGTCAGACCTTTTGAATGAAACCACAACTCAAAATGGGGCATTTTCAACTCAGGCGTCAGAATCAAAGAATGAAAAGGAAATGCAGAAATCTTCGGGATCAGATAAAGGAAATAGTTACATTTGGAAACTCTGCAATTCCACTGCTGGGCCAGATTATATTCCTTGCCTTGATAATTTGGAAGCACTTAGGAACCTCAGAAGTACAAAACATTATGAACACCGAGAGAGACATTGCCCAGATAATCCTCCGACTTGTCTTGTTCCACTTCCTGAAGGATATCAACGTCCAGTTGAGTGGCCGACAAGTAGGGAAAAGGTGATACATCATTTCTGGAATGCTGTTTGATGTGATTGTATCATTTTTATTTGTTCTTGAAGTTAAAAGTATTACCTTAATGCAGATATGGTACCACAATGTTCCCCATACAAAGCTTGCAGAAATTAAAGGACATCAAAATTGGGTAAAAGTTAGCGGTGAATACCTTACCTTCCCTGGTGGGGGAACCCAGTTCAAGCATGGCGCTCTGCACTATATTGATTTCATACAGCAGGTCAGCACTTGCATTCATCTTTGCTCTGCATTTGCTTGTGTATTTGTTTTCCTTCAAATCATTAGAGGACATACATATGCTCTATCAGTTCTTGCAGTTGTTTCTGGTTTGTGCATGCTGGTTCTCTTTAGTAGATTGTTCAATGTCTGTTCTTTATATATTGTCTTGCCTATTTCTACTTCCTTTAACTAACATGTGGTGTCTTGGATTCCGAAGCGACAGGTTCTTGTATGTAATAGAACTGACTACTTGATTCCAGAAAAAAAAATAGAGAAGAGAGACAGAACTGATATTTAAAAATTATTACCAGAATCTGGGAACAAAAACTCTGCACAAAGATCCCCTGAAACAATGTTGGTGTATCAACAAATTTATAAAGTTCTTAGTACTCTTGCATGACATTTTGATACTTAAGCTGTTAGAATATTGAATTTTAGTGGTAAGATGTGAGCGTGAGAATGCTAGAATGGTAATTTACTATTCAGGTATTGTCCCACATTGTCAATTATCAAAATTATAATGATAAGGTCTGTAGTAGGATATTGTCTCACGCTGTAAAAAAATATCATGTGTTTTTTATTCTTACAACGAATTGTGTCTTGTATCCATCAAATGATCAAGTTATGCTATTCTCACACAACTTTTACATTATTTTTGCAGTCTTTTCCAGATATTGCCTGGGGAAAGCAAACTCGGGTTATATTAGATGTTGGATGTGGGGTTGCCAGCTTTGGGGGCTATCTTTTCGAAAAAGATGTTTTGGCTATGTCTTTTGCTCCTAAAGATGAACATGAAGCTCAGGTCCAGTTTGCTCTTGAGAGGGGTATTCCTGCCATATCTGCTGTCATGGGTACAAAGAGACTACCCTTTCCTAGTCGAGTATTTGATGTTGTTCATTGTGCACGTTGCAGAGTGCCCTGGCATATTGAAGGTATTTGATTTTGCATTCTACTCACTCCTGATGCCTTTTCATTGCTCAGACTAGTGAAGGATTAAGTGTAAAGTTCTTCTATTCAGTTGGCAAACCTTTGAGAAAAACATAGGTAGTTCTTGGTGTGTGGACTTCCATTGCCGAAAATATTTCTATGTTCGCAATCAGTTTATCTGTATTTATTTCGTCTGACAACTGAGAAATTGTGTAACTTGATTTAAATTAAACTTTTTTGATCGAACAAACTGTAGGGGGAAAACTTCTCCTGGAGCTCAATCGTGTACTTCGACCTGGTGGACTTTTTGTGTGGTCTGCTACTCCTGTCTACCAAAAGCTTCCTGAAGATGTTCAGATCTGGGAAGGTACTTTGCTTTAACTTATTCAGTTGACTCTTCCATAACTTGGTTAACTGGTCTTGCTGAATGACTGTCTGTTTTTGGCATTTTGACAGCCATGCAGAAGTTGACAAATGCAATGTGCTGGGAACTTGTTGCCAAAACGAAAGATAGAGTTAATGGAATAGGGGTTGCTGTATATCGCAAGCCTACTTCCAATGAGTGCTATGAACAAAGATCAAAAGACGATCCCCCGCTCTGTCAAGGATCTGATGATCCAAACGCAGCCTGGTATTATTCTTAGATTTAGGAACTTCATTTTTCGTATTAATATCAATTATTGGTTGGATACTGGATTGCAAGGCTGTCTAGAACAAATATTATTATGGGGTACCAATGCATGAAATTTTTTTCCATCTTTTCTTTGGGAAATTGTTTTCGTATTGAGAATTGCAGTGGGATTTTTTACTTAATTAGTTCTCTACAGAACCTGTAAGAACCCCTTCGGATGTATAGCATACTCTTGATGCTGATAGTGATACTTATGTAAAGTTTTACTTTATCAAAAAAATTGCAGTGAGATATTGCATCTATGCTTAAACATGATCTAATAAATGGATGCTTTCTTCAGGAATGTGCCTTTACAAGCTTGCATGCATAAAGTTCCTGTTGCCGCATCAGAACGTGGATCTCAATGGCCAGAATCATGGCCAGCCAGGTTATCGAAATCACCTTACTGGTTATTGAGTTCCCAGGTTGGAGTATATGGGAAACCAGCTCCAGAAGATTTTACTGCTGATTATGAACACTGGAAACATGTGGTGACAAATTCATATCTTACTGGAATGGGGATAAAATGGTCTTCTGTGCGGAATGTTATGGACATGCGTGCTATCTATGGAGGGTAAGTACCGAGTGCTAGATTTCTTGTTTCCTATCTATAGATCTTTTATCCATCTCTCTGCCTAATATATCTAGCAAAGAAGTTTTGGTTGAAGCTTGTTGCTGACCTAGATTTTATTATTTAAATGGACTAACAGACAGGTGGCATTTGTTTTCAGTAAGTGTTAAGACTTAAAAAAAACAATCAAATACCATTTTATTTTTGTAAACAAACACCGTCTTCATTGCGTAAGCAGCATTGTCATGAGAAATTATCATCTTTAATGCTCTGTTAGTTGGAATGCCACGCGCATTGGTCAGGATATTGTACCTGTATGGTTCTATCTCAGAAACGATTATATCAGTTGCGACTGTTTCTATAGCATCTTTCATTGTCTTCAATGGCTTGTGATGTTAAACTTCTGTCCCCTTGCAGATTTGCAGCTGCTTTAAGAGATTTGAATGTTTGGGCTATGAATGTTGTCTCGGTAGATGCCCCAGATACGCTACCAATTATTTATGAGAGAGGTCTTTTTGGAATTTATCATGACTGGTGTGAATCCTTCAGCACTTACCCCAGATCGTATGATCTTGTCCATGCTGACCATCTCTTCTCCAAGATTAAAACAAAGTAAATAACCTTTAAAATTACTGACTTAAATCAACACTGCTCATTTTCTATTTCTCTATGTTGTGATCTGATAGTGCTTTGGTTCTTTAAACTCATAGGTGTGGTTTATCATCAATAGTTGCTGAAGTTGACCGCATTTTGCGACCAGGAGGGAAGCTCATTGTGCGTGACAAGGAGGAGACTATAACCGAGTTAGAAAGTATATTCAAGTCTTTGCATTATGAAATCAGTATGACCTATTCGAAGGACAAGGAGGGATTGTTGTATTGCCAGAAAACGATGTGGCGACCAAAGGACATTGAGACATTAACTTTTGCCATTGCTTAGCTGCCTTACAAGTGAATGATGCTGGTTGTTTTCTGTTGGAGAGGCTTTCATGCCACGGTGACTAGATAGCTTCCTGATTAAATTCTTGTAACTTTATTCTTGTCAGGCTATAACCTACCATTTCCTTAGCAAATCAGTAGTATCATTATATATTTGTGGATAGTCAATGCCTTTGAGGTTATGTATTTTGTAATATGGAGGAAGTGAACATTCTTGCAAATGTAAATGCCATTGATTTGTAACGATGGTAAAACTCAATAGCAGCACAATCAAATTCGTTTCCAGATGGAGTTGGGCCGCAGCTCGATGCTCCCTTAGTTTCTTTGAGGAATTAGGCTTCAAAATTGCACTATATTTTATGTTTTACTTGCTAAAACTCCTAAGATGACTTGTTATAGCCAGATTTAGTAGTTGTTGATATACCTTTTTAGCATGTATTATTCCATTTTAAGGGTTGTATTTTCAGTATGGTGTAAGTCAATGTTGTCTGATTTTCAAAAGGAGGATACAATGCAATATCCTCATTCAGAGGTGGAAATCGAAGTATTACATGTTGGGAAGGAGGAAGAAAGGGATAATATGGTTGAAACTGATTCTCTTTGCTTGAGGCGTGAATTACTAAGGTATTTAAAAATCACCGTCCAATGAGACTTAAGTGAAAATCAACACAGGCTAAGATCTGGAAGGAAAATGAAGCAGAGTTAGAAGAAAATTGTTGTAAGCTTGGACCAATAATAAAGCAAGGGAAGGGATCAAGTTCAACACCCAAGCCTTGTAGCAGTAAATGTCATGTAATTGGACCTTCATCGCAAAAAGAAATTAGAAAGATCGCGTTTGTGGATCATACATTTTCTTCATTCTCTACGAATCCAAGTGCTTCTCCTAAATTCAAAGTGTTTCTTATGGTCCTCCTTCCAACGCCTCCGCCGGTGCCTTTCCTCATCATTGCAGAAAATTCCCCATAGTCTATCTGTCCATCCTGCAATTTGTAAGCTCTTTTAGTGAAGACACCCATTAAGAATTAACACAGGGGGGAAGGACAAGTTGCACACAAATTGAGAAATGAAATGAACTCATCTAATCATTGAACATCTAAGTTAACCAGTTGAGCTGATAGGAATTCAAACAAAAAACTAAACCTGAACATAAACCTATGCAAAAACCATTCCCTGGACAATGACAGATTCTTATGTTACCAAATACAGTGTAAATCAGTAAACTAGTCTTCAGAATTGGTACAGGCAGCACAAAATGAGACTAGGCATGGGAGGACGTTTGTAATACTGCAGATTCTTCTCCTTCATTTTTGCAATGGGAGGGCGTTTGTAATAGTACTAGGCATCACTTACTCTGACCATTGAAAAACTTTTTAAGCATATATGCACCAATTTCCTTCTCTTCGTTAGCTTAAAAAGGAGAGGAGAAAAAAAGGAACTCCCCAAGTCAGTCACAACATGGTCAATTTATATATTTTATGATTCAAGTGTTCCTACAATAAACGTCTTTCTAAATTTTATGAGAGATGTAAATTTCTATAGTAAAATAGCTATGACAGGGAGAACTGAGAATCCAACTAAAAACGTAAGGCAATCGATGAAGTGAATCAAGTATAAACTCTCTTAGACGTTGGACAATATATAACTCAACACTCATCCGAGGGGATCCGGGGTTCACGAATCGACTTAAATGTGTATTTATGGGGTGCGAATGAGCTTGCAAAAGGTTGACCTTTAAATCATGTAAAAGGTTGAGAGTATCTGGCCCTCACGACAATCAATAGAGCCGCGCAAGATCTTCATAAACCCTTTGGACGTATTTTAGAAAGTTAATGGACATTGTAACTCAATCAACCCATAGTCCTTGTGTATGTGCATGATATAAAAAAACATAAGAGAATAGAACTTACATTATCTTGATCAATATCTTTAATTATTTCATCAAGATTCAGCTCGCTTAGACCAAATTCTTTGCAGGCTTGCTGAAGTTCTTCGATAGTTATGTATCCACTACCATCTTTGTCAAAGAAAGAGAAGGCTGACAATAAATTCTCCTCTCTTTCTAATTTGTTTAAATGAACAGTAGCAGCAATAAACTCCCCATAGTCTATTGTTCCACTGTTGTCAATGTCTGCCTGTTAAATAAAACATGGTTGGATCTATGTGGTCAAATGAGCAGAAAGTCAAAACACACGTAAATACGAGTGAGTGGCAGAAAAACAAGCAGACATATCTATAAGACACAAAAGCACAATGAGGATAATTCTTACTGCATCCATAAGATCCTTGATCTCAGACTCCATTAGTTCTGAACCCACTCGCCTCAAACCCTCTTTTAGTTCCTCAAAAGTTATTGTTCCACTATTGTCTGTGTCTAACATTTTGAATAGCTCCTTGAGGCCACCAATTTCTTCTTCTGATAGCCTCTCGGCAATCACCTACAAGTTACAAGAGAATGAGTAAAACAAGAATCAAAGATATAACTCATTAAGATATTGAACATTGAATCAGAATCAATAGTGACTCGACTTTTCAAAATAAATATCATTTAAATAGCAAAGAGAAGCACCCCAATCATAATTATAATTTCCATCCAGAAAGAAAAATCTGTAGGCCCATTCAACCACAATGTCAACAAAAATTAGGACGGCTCATTGAGTTCAAATTATTTTAGTTGTTGCGTAACAGATTTTCACTTCAAATGTCCTCGGCAATACATTAACTGAAAGTGAAACAAGATTACTCTCAACAGGATTTAAGTTTCTATGCATATTCCCTTTCTTACAAAAATTTTGATATTCACCAGGACTCCAAGTATGAATCGCCAAAAGCAGGACACAGAACCCAGTAGAAGAAAATATAACTAAATGGTGTGATTGCAGCATCTGCTAAAAATTCAGATATTTCTGGCAAAACTGCAAGAGGAACTGTTTGCTCCTTTCCCTTTTTAGAATTTCTCATTCCTTTCTCACCTTTCGTAAATTAGCCAAATTGACATACATTTTTTGATACCGCAAGAATATATATAAGATTCAGACTAGCAGAGTACAAGTTCTCTCACAGAGATATGGTTCAGCAAATAAGAATGTAAGAATAACGGGAAAGGCATTTATCAGGGAAAAAAGGAGAAGAAGATATAATAAGCACAAAAACCAACTACACTAAGGCAGGTAATGAGTTTTTGATCTTGCAATTTGGTCTATATTCTGGAAAGACAGAACTTGATAAAAGCAATGTAGGAACCCAAGATAAACCTTAGAGATTTGTATGTCCGTACTGTGAGGGTTAGATAATCCCGACTATTATTAATTTGTCTTAAAAGGCATTATTTAGTACTGGCATAAGATGAACTCAACTAGAGTGGAACGTATATAAGATTATAAGTCACTTTGGAAAACGATACAGAGAGTGGAATGTAGATAAAGGATTCAAATAGAGAACCCAGCTAGTGTATCATTGTGGCATGGTAATAGTTGTTATTCATTTTGCTTACATTCTTTAATAGTGATATTTTCTACAGGCAGTTGCTTCCTTTATGAAGTAGCACTAGCAATAATTTCATTGTTCAATGATTCTATAATGATCAAATGCAAAAGGTGATTCTATTGGTCTTTCCATAATCCAATAAAGCGATCATTCCACTATTTCGGGATCAACCCTGAAAATAACATAATTCTATCAGGCTACAAGCTCATATATATGCCAAACTTATGCTAGAACCATAACTCTGTATCTGAGATCATCTCATCCTTGAAACTGGAAGCACAGTGACCAAGAAACACAGACAGGAATGATGATACCTGATTACTTCAACCTATGCTCACAGATTATCTCAATTGATGTGACAACAGTTTGACCATGTATGATCAATAAATGCACAGAAAAATTCGCTGTCTGAAAAGAACAACTTATTGCACACATATGTAAGCATGAAACAGTATTAGTATCATGACAAACTGCCAAAAAGTTTACCACTTCTCCACATTCACTGTATTCAAAAAGTTATCCTAACTATTCAGCAAGAACTAATAAATAGAACAAGATATCCATCCATAATCATCCGCCGTCAGAAAGCAAGTCAGAGCTTCCAAGGGACACATTAACATAGAACTTGTAGTCACTTTAGACTTGATATGGCAGCATGATACGGAATCTTATTCGGAGAGTATTCACGCTCAAAAATCTGGTGATCCATCATCCAACATTTAAACAAAGCAGCTTGTTTGTTCCAAATATAACATTAGAGGTTGCTTCAGTGTATTTTTCCTTCGTGCTCTTAATGTTTAGATAAAGAAATGGGAACAATTTAAACTTTCACATAACTATGATGTGCCACAAAAATACACTTTTTAATAGTTTCAAGAAATGGCATTTCGCCACACCTAATCTACAAAAATAAAATAAGGCAGCGACATTTTATCAAACACCCCCCCCCACCCCAAACAGTTCTCCTTTCTACCCATATTTGAACTCCTCTTTACTACTTTTCTGTATTTTTCATTTTCTTTTAAAACTGCATCTAGATCTGATTTCAGTTTCTTTATTATTGAAGTTCTTGGAATCCTCCTTGCAACCCCTCAATTAATCTCTCTGCGCTACAGACTGTAAAACCATGTGGCAAAAGTTGTTCCAGGCACAATATAGACACATCTAAGTGGACAACAAACTTTTCAAGAGCTTACACGCAAAGCCATTTTCTTTAGTTTGTTCATTGCTGAGAATTGCTTGAGGCGTGAAAGAACTGCAGAATCAAGAGGTTTATCAGGGGTCATTGAGTCATCCACGATCCACGGATGGCCTGACAGTCACAGGAAAAAAAATGTAAGCTCATTATAAAAAGCACTTTGTTTCAGCAGGTCCCTGGACATGTTTTTGAAATATACAACTTCTAGAAGAATCACAGTAAGGAGGTAACAGCATTTTCCAGAGCCAAATAAGTCTCGGTTTTCACAACTACAAGGACTTACACAAAACTTCATGGGCGGTTAACCTCCTCTTTGGATTCCTATCAAGAATTCTGCGTATCAAATCCTTCGCACTATCTGAAATTCCAGGCCAAGGTTCAGATTCTAAATCTAGTTTGCCTCGCAGTATCTGACGAAATATTCCCATATCAGTTTCTGGAATCAGGAAAACAATAAGAATTATAAGATAATATGAGCATGAAAGATGAACCTTATGACAGACTTTTATTTCATCCTCAGCACCCATAGAGATATGAACCTGACAATTACAATACCTGCCCAAAAAGGTGGAACACCACTAAGTAATATGTACAAGATAACTCCTGCACTCCATACATCTGATTCAGGTCCATAATGCTTGCATAAAACCTCTGGGGCAACATAATAAGGACTTCCAACAACATCCGAAAATGATTCACCTGATAACAATAAAAACATCAAGGAACAGAACTGTTTACCATTAAAAGGTCAAGTATTCCTAAGTTAAGTAGAACAAAAAATCAGCAATTCTCAGTAGAACAAAAGCAATGACTAACTGCCCCAAATAAAGTGATGCAATGAATTATGTCAGGAAGGTTGTTGGACTTCCACATTTGAAAAATCGCATCAGCAAGCGAAGGCACAAGCTAGTGTTAGAGACAGAGAAATAAAACAACCTCACCAGAAATATATAGCAGTAGAAACCAACGAAGTGAAGTTAACTGAAACTTTTCATTCAGCAAGACCAAGTTGAATGGCACAACCACATTAAAAAGGATGATGAAATGAGACAATTTGAAGAGATACTCATACCAAGATTAGAAGGACCACTAAACAAATTGAAGTTACAAATGTCAT
Organism: Solanum aculeatissimum; assembly: GCA_038996855.1. NCBI lineage: Eukaryota > Viridiplantae > Streptophyta > Magnoliopsida > Solanales > Solanaceae > Solanum > Solanum aculeatissimum. The sequence goes on along the minus strand of JBCEWC010000860.1, from coordinate 33,188 downwards.
CATCAGATTTAAGACACAGTTATCATTTTCATGTTTGGAAACACTACCTAAATAGATTATCTGGCATCAACCAACCTGGTAAGCTGTGTATTATTTAATCGGAACACTAGTAATAAAGCAAGTTAAAAAAAGGACACTTGTACAAATAATTTTGCTTCTGTAAAGTACTTTCCAGAACTGTACATACACAGATATTGTTATAATGCAAATCCTGCAGATCCAAAAGTTGAGGAGAAGAAACGAGAAGTGGGAATATCAATCTAAAATAACAAATTAAGACTTGACCAACTTCTGAATACCTATTCTTCTGTCATTCTATTCCATATAATTCAAATCATTAACAAAGAAAAACTCAAGCTTGTTCTTAAAAAAAGATATTAGTAATAAACTAAACCTTATTGGTCAAATTAGTGAAGCATCGCAGTTATCAAAAGAATTAGAGAAGTAGGTAATCCCCCTAGAAACTGCCCACTTGATGAAATGTGAAATAAGTCTCACAAGTAACAATTGGTCCTCTTTCTACCCTAAGAAAAGAAGTATTTTTCCATCATGAACATTACAAGAATCACAGTTTCTCGGTCTAGCTGCAAACTTAAAGGAATCATGAATCGCCATTTACTCATACCTGATTCTTTTATTATGTTTGTGAAAATCATGAATTCATGTGATCAAGGATTATGCTAACAATCAAACTGTTAAAAGAAAAGGCATGCTTTCCACTCCTCAACCTAGAGAACAATATCAAGACATAAATATGAGAACAAAAGATGATCAAATCAAAATCCTTTATTAGATAAAAAAGGGAATGTACCTGGTTTATAGAAAACAGAAAGGCCAAAGTCAGTGGCCTTGAGAGCAGCATCCTCTTCAGAACTGAGAAACAAGAAGTTCTCAGGCTTTAGATCTCTATGCATAACCCCTAATGAATGGCAAGCTTCCACCACCCCAACAATTGTTTTGATCAATTTAGCAGCTTCTTTTTCACTGTATTGCCCCTTTTCAACAATCCTATCAAAAAGCTCCCCACCAGCACAAAGCTCCATAACTATATGTACATGTAAAGCATCTTCATAAGTACCCTTTATTCTAACAACATTTGGGTGTTCAGACAGATGGTGCATTATCTGAATCTCCCTCCAAACATCCTCATAATCTTCCTTACAGATGAGCTTCTTCTTTGGTATAGTCTTGCAAGCATAAAGATTAGAAGTGGATATTTCAGTACAAAGATAGGTAGTTCCAAACTGACCTTGGCCCAATTTTTTGCCTAGAGTGTAAAGACTCTCAAGACTTGGGGTTTTGTAAGGAAGAACCCAAAAATGCTTAGATGGGGTCGATAAAGATGATGTGTTTGTCTTGGAGGAATCCATTGTTAACGGAGATAGACAGATGTGGTCCTCTGAATCTTGATTCTCAGAGCAGAAAAATGAAAACTTTACCAACTATTGGGACTTTTCTCCCCTTTTTCCTCTTTCGCAAGATTTTACCTCTCTAGATTCCCTCTCTCTTTCTGTGTGCGCTGCTGACACTTGGTCGGAAATATGCTTGGCTGACACACATTTCTCCCTTTTCACTTTAAAATACGACTAAAGAATTTAAAAAATCTCTAGTTTATATCAAAAATAACTTTTATTTATTAACTTTATCAAGTAGAAAAGATTTTTTTTTCGTATTTTATATTTAGTATTAATTAATTAATTTTTAAATTTTAGTATTAAATGTTAATAAAATCATTATTTCAATTAAATAAAAGTGAATATGGAGTAATAACTTTTTAACAACTTAAATTCTCTTAAGACAATTTGATAATAACTCTAATTTTTAATTTTATCACGATAAAATTATTGTTGATGTATTGTTTCGCTCAACTATAAATAAATAGTGAATTGAGAAGTATCTAAATGAAATTTGAAAATTTACATTCTAACCAAATTTCAAACATTATTTATGAATTAACGAGTCAAATAATTTAAAATATACCAAATCAAAATAAACACCTAAAAATAATTATTTTTATATGATTGTAATGTTCATATTATGGTATAATCAATCAATCACCTTTTTAAAAAAAAAAATTATACTTTCGAATGGTATATTGAAGAAATTTATTTTTTTATTTAGGTATTTGTTATAATTAGTTCAAAAAAATCAACTTGAGACTTGTCTTCCAACTTTAATTTCAGCGTTGAAGTATGATTTTCTATTTCGTCCTGATAATTAACCCAAATCTTGATCAAGAAATTCATTTGGGATTCAATTCAAGATCTAGGATCAAAATCTAACTATGATCTAAAAAAATAATAATATCAGACTCTTGACCTCGACTGTAACTTGAGATTCAATTCAAAATTCGTTTTAGGAACTGATTCGAGATTAGACGTAGGGTCTGACTCTCTCTCTCACCCATACATCTTGACATGAGACCTAAATCTCGGCCCTAACCTAGGGTCTCAACTCAAGACTTGACTTTGACTTCAGCCTTTGACCATGAATCGATAGTTGAAAATCCAACTCCAAGTTCAATCCCTGCCTCAGAATTGAACTTCTAACCTCATCGCATGATTTGAAACTTATAACCTACACTTACTTTGAAGCCATTCTCCCAGCACAAACCAACTCAAAGATTCATTCTCGATATTGTTAATTAAAAACATAAATGAGGTGAACCAAGAATACAATTACTTAAATTTGATTTTTTTACAGGCTGAAAGAAGAAAAAATATATTTTTGCTTTGTTTTTAAGATCATAAATATGCAACATCTTCAAAAATTGTTATAGGCATGATTTTTTTTTCTTTATTGCATTTCAGTTACAAAAATTTTTAATCAACAAAAAGTATACATTGTTCAATGAGAATATTCAATGAATCGTAATCGATAAATCACTCAAAAAATTAATTTATTGGCTTAGTGGTATTGTGTTAATAGATTAATGACTTATGAACGAATTAAAATTTTATAGTTAACGATTTATCTATGTGAAGGGACTAATTACTCTCTCCTTAACCTGTCAAAAATCATCGTAGTTATATTTTTTTGCCATAACTATATTTGTTAAATAAATGCTCACATGCATGCACCTTAAAATTTAAGATTTTCATGCATTTTCACTTGGATTTACAATACATTATCAGCTCTTGTAAAGCTAAAAGAAGTTATTTATCAATAGTATATCAGCGAGTAAAGTAAAAAAAATAAAGCATAAAATGATTGAATCAATATAATATTCAATAATTACTAATTTGATATCATACCAATCGATTAGATAAGGAAATAGTACATTTAAAAATTAATATCTGACCTACTCCGTCTAATAAGTAACTCAAATCACATACATATATCCAAAATTGTTCTTGAACAACTTAATTTATGAATTTTGCTCTTTAATGTTATCCCTCTTATTTGAGCCAAGTGCAAAAGTTCTGGACCTTTCTAGACTTTACGAGATGTGTAGTAATTTCTTCTACAACAAATATATGGCATCCGACTTATAAATAAAAAAGAATGCTCGATGCAAATTGTAGTAATCTCCTCTATGTTTTTGGTCTTTAATGTTTCCTTCCTTTCTCCAAAAAAAAAACCCTACCTTTAATCTTGAAAACAAAAGGGTACGGCCATTCATAGCTTAGAATTCTCCATTTGCACACCTCTGCTCTACCGCTGGACTGCTTAACAACTTTTGGTACACTATCTTGACATCCTCCTTTTTCTTATTTTTATCATCTAGTATTTACTTGTACTTTTATGGTGTTTGTATGTAAGTGTCAGAGTAATTTAGTCAAGAATTTGTCTTAGATGTCTTAAAGATCAAAGCTTTTTAGTGTTTGGAATAATAATCACTCGGATAGATACTATATAACTGATTTGGGATTGAGGTTGTAGTTGATTGATTTACTTTTTATGGTGTTGTATGTCAGTGCCAGAATAATTTAGTCAGGAATTTGCCTAAGAAGTCTTAAAGATCAAATCCTTTTAGTGTTTGGAATAATAATCACTCGGATAGATACTATGTAACTGATTTGGGATTGTAGTTGATTGATTTACTTTTATTGTGTTGTATGTCAGTGTCAGAGTAATATAGTCAAGAATGTGCTTTAGAAGTGTTAAAGATCAAAGCTTTTTAGTGTTTGGAATAATAATCACTCGGATAGATACTATATAACTGATTTGGGATTGAGGTTGTAGTTTATTGATTTACCTTTATGGTGTTGTATGTCATTGTCAGAGTAATTTAGTCAAGAATGTGCCTTAGGAAGTGTTAAAGATCAAAGCTTTTTAGTGTTCGGAATAATAATCACTCGGGTAAATACTATATAACTGATTTGGTATTGAGATTGTAGTTGATTGATTTACTTTTATGGTGTTGTATGTCAGTGCCAGAATAATTTAGTCAAGAATTTGCCTTAGAAGTCTTAAAGATCGAAGCTTTTTGTGTTTGGAATAATAATCACTCAGATAGATACTATATAACTGATTTGGAATTGGGGCTTGTAGTTGATTGACTTTAATGGTGTTGTATGTCATTGTTAGAATGTTAGTTAAGAATTTGCCTTAGAAGTCGTAAAGATCGAACCTTTTTTAGTGTTTGGAATATTAATCACTTGGATAGATATTTCTCATATACCTGATTCGGGGTTGAGGCTGTACTTGATTGATTTACTTTTATGGTGTTTCTTTTGAAGTAGATATCTAAATACCCAGTATAGCTCCTAACAATCGATCCTCGGGGACATGCCAAGATTCTTTCACGACCCGGGGTGTTAGTTTAGAATACTTAAATACCACTCGTTTCTACCCAAGATTCCAGCATCATAATTCCATTTTGTCTAAATTGCGGAGTAAATGGGCTTTTAAAAGCGGCATTTCGTTAGTTACTTTTTCGTGGCCTTGTCTTGTCACATGAGCATGAATTTCATATTCTGTATGTGAAAGGAAGTATAAATATCTTCATTTACCGCCGCCTTTTTCAGTAAAGCGAGTCTTTCAAGTAAGCTCGATAAAACATTAAAGTCGAGCTTTTAATTTCATTGTTCAAGCTAAAGCCTACTTTTCTTTCAAGCTCCACCTTTAGAGAAAACTACTCCTTTTTGGGGTATAGGTGGGTCACTCTCAGTTGTTCTTTGAAAGATTGTCGCACACGATTCAGTCTGCTTACCAGACCCATAAAGGATAAGGACAAAAGGCTAGATTTCACTCTTTCAAGATTGAATTTATAGTTTAGCGTTTCATACCTAGGCATGAAATCCACTTATGATATGAGTTTGAATTGGGGAATGAACGATCTAAGTAAGGAAGTAACTCCAAAGGTAGCTCACCTCTCCAGGAAGGTAGTGATAAAGAAGAATCTTATGTCAATCACTTCCTGTCAGCCCAAATGTAACAGAACAAAGTAGAAAAAAAGCTTAATTGAGTTAGGTAGGATGTAGATCGAGAGCAACATGCTTCAGGAGTGTGTATTTCCTACGTTGCTCAGGCTCCACATAAATGTGGTCATGTGAGTGTCAGATTCTTCAAAAGTAGTGCATTTTTGAAGGGTCTGACATGTGCGTGACAACATTTTTGGAGAGTCCAAGCAACTTAGAATACTTCGCGTTGCAAGGAAAAAAGCATGTCAAATAAGCTCCTCCCTCAACTCTCAGGTTGTCTGGGAATACTTTCCCATCGCTTAACTTTCAATTCACTTCTGACCATCAATGACTCTTGTTTTTCTTGGCATATGTTATTTTAGGACTAATCTATTTTATTCTTAAAAGGAAATAGCAAGGGTAGAGCTTTTTTTTCCATGATGTCCAAGAGTTGAACAATGTTTTTTTTGTTTGTTTGTTGTCAAAGATTTGAATAATGAAAATAGATTGCAAGTGCCTGATCAAATTGACCACTTCATGTGGTTATGATATTTGGATTTGTTAGAAATTTTGGGGGTTTTAGATGATAAAACTTTGTCATTATCTGGTATAGAGGGAACGTTTCACTTGTTAGTTTAGCCTGCACAGATTACAAAGGTGATATATATTGAATGAGTTTAGTTATTGTTCCTATAAAGAATCTTTATTTTTGTTGAAATCGTTTGGGTGACTGATCTTTACCTCATCAATGTTTATAAGTTAAAACTCATTTTAAATTGAGTAAAATAGTTCAAGGTAAAAACTAATCTCAGAGCTGCTTTGAGATTTCTCATCTTGCATGTTGTTGCTATATAAAATGTTAGCGGGTATATTTTTGTTCCTGTTTAAAGTTTTAGTCTGTTTCTGTCAAAAGATTTCTTCGGGAATGGATGTTCTACTCTATGATAATTTTCTAATAATGAACTCCTCGTGGAGCTAGGGTAGTGTGGTACAAGTATTATATGTTTGTGCTAGAGTTAGGTTTATAATCCGCATTTTGAAGAAGAGAATGTGGATTTTGAAGAAGTGCTATATAAAGTGGGTGTAAACCTTGGAGATCAGGTTGAATGAAGCTATTGCTTCCGAGCTGCCTAAGCCGGCATAGTTTCCTGGTACTTTTAACTTGTGTTGGTGGGAACTAGCTGGTACCTGGTGAAATAATCAAGATACAAGCAAGCTAACCTGGATTTGTTAAGTTTGCTAACCATTTTGTGGCCTTGAAATCTGTCTTAAAGGGCTTGACTTGCTTAAGAGATTTTACTTGTTAGATAAAAGAGTTTGCATGTTCTTTCCAATTTCCTGGAATACAGTTTGTCAACACAACTTTATGCCGATTCAGGAATCCCCTTTTCAGTTATCTGTGTGTTATTTGCATCTTTGTGCTTTTAAACTTCTGTGTCCTAGTTTGACATACTTTGATGTTTTCGGAGTTGAAAACTGATCAAGGAATAATTTTATATACCCGGAGAAAGAAAGCAGACTACTAAATCGGCTATTTCACTACTAACTACTGTAAATTGAACTGTATTTGTGTACTATCATGTAGCTTTTATTTGCAATCTATTTTGTCACCCTGTTGGGTTTTTTAGTGTTATGTAGTTGATGATCCAAGTGATTACCCTTCATGACTCATTTTGCTTTCTTAGCATCATAGGTCTTAGATTGCTCGCCGATTTCCCTTTCTGGCATTCTTTGATTTAAGTTCTGTAAGTAAGTTTAGGCCATCAAGCAGTATCAGATACTTTTTGGAGTTGTTTTGCAAGAATATATGAGATTTGCTCTTTTCATTGTGCATTTTGCAAAAATGGTTTCAAGTTTGGCCAGGTATGAATTAACTTTGCTCATTGTTGAACACAAAGTTAGCAACTTAAACTACTTTATGATCTTTACCTAAAACTATAATCTAGGCAATTCTGCGGCAAAGTCAAACTTCTTATGGCTGTTTGAGTGTGATTAATTTGAAACGTCTGACTGTTAGATGCTACAGAAATGTATTTTCCAACTGTGGTTCCTTTCTTCTTCTCCTCAGGAAAAACACAAGAAGAAAGTAATTAACAATGTTTGGAGTAGTTTTCCCGAATCGAAGCTTCCCTATGGATATCTCCACCTTTGCTCAAATAGACACCACCCATTGGGTCCTTGACATGAACACCTTTGTTGGTGAGTTCCAAAACCAAAACCCAAAGATAGTTTAAACTTATTTCACTGATCAGAAAAGACTGTTTGTACTTTTCCACTTGACAGTTCTAGCGTTACACGTGCAGGGGAAGCATATGATTCAATTCGAGAGGTCTGCATATTCCTCCTCAACAACTTCACGCTGCCAGCAGACAAGGCCCTCGCTGTGTATATCCAATCCCCTGGCTCACCTTTCCTCTTTTGTGGTGCAGTTACGCTGACTCGACCCTCCGCTGTGCTGTCGCTTCCTTGGCCAGAGCCCGGTGGGCAACTGCAGCTCACAGCTGATGCAACTCCTATCTCTGCCAAGATAGGTGTTTCAGTTGAGGATCTTGCGACACTTCCCTCCCTTGATGTGGCTGCAGGGCACAAAATTGAGAGGTTGGCACTGAAAGTTGGTGAGAATTTATTCAATTTTATGCAGTCATTTTGTGGAGTGGATGGCAGTAAGCTGGTGGTGCCTATGGATATATTGGATCGCTGGTTCAAGAAATTCCAGGAACGTGCAAAGCGAGATCCAGAATATTTGAAGGGCTTTGCTTTGTAGCTGGGCTGGGAAGTTTCATGTATGATTCCTGTGTTCTCTCTTTGGAGGATTGTGTTGAGAATATAATGAGTTAATTGTTGTAGGATTGTGTTATGTCGTTGTGCAGCATTTGGTTAAAACTTTGGGCAGCAACTGTTGTCTCATGTTGATTATTAGAAATGAATTACAATCTTATCATTTTAAGTTCCATGAGAAGGGTGTAAAGCAGCTTCTTCTCTGTGTGGTGATTTTATGTTCAGAGCTTTAGTTTCAAGGATAGAAAAGGAATATCCATTTAGGGAAATCCCATTTCTGGTGAAGTGTAATATCTTCTTAGAAAGAAGTATCAGGTAGAAGCATTTGACCCTGCAATCACCATACAAGTAGTGCACCTAGGAAGAAATAATAGTAATATAATATATTTAGTATATTAGGCAAGTTTGTTGATTGTAGGAAATAGGGCTAAGTGCTGTTATTGGTTGTACAGAAGATCAAAATCAAATGAGAAATAGTAAACTTAAGCATCATCCTGTGTGATATGAAACTCTCCACTTGCATGAACTTGCTTAACTTGTTTTTCATACTCGTCTTCCTCTTCCTCGTCTTCTTCTTTGGTCTCTCCATCTTCTTCTTCTTCTTCTGTTCCCCAGCCAAAGCGCGACACAGGCCTTGACTTAGGTGGTAGATTTCTTGCCTCTGCAACAATTTTCATGATCTCCTCAATGCTCTGAAGGGAGAATGTTGGGTTGTCTCTTTTGTAATATACTGCTTGAGCTGATTCTGTAAGTTCTTTTGGCAAACTCTTCAAGAACCATGGATGGTTCTTGATCTCTTTTAGTGTGATTCTCTGCACAACATGCATACATTAGTACACACATGGTGTCTCAAATTAATTATGAGATTATTGATTGCATGAGCCATAATTTCTATCGTACCCTGGCGGGACTGGCAACAAATATACGAGAAAGAAGGTGCTTGCACTCCTGAGATATGTGCACATAGTCTGGGATTTTGTATTGAACACCCATTATTCTCTGCATCAACATTAATTAATAGTCAAATTATATAAAGCTAATGCATATATACGTCAATTTATTTTACTCACTGAAATAGTTTTTCTGAAATTCTTGGGATCATCTACATCTTCAAAAGGATATCCTCCCACCAACATGACATATAGAGTCACTCCACATGACCATACATCTGCCGACTAATTAAAAAAGAAAACATTTTTAATAACTATATAAAAGGAGAGTTGGTATACTTAACCAACTAAATTATTTTACAAGTCACCATCACATGAGATATTATAATTGGACATAGAGAAAAAGTTAAAAGCTCTAGTGCTGGCCACATGCAAACTTTACATGCCAGCTCAAAGGGTGTTTTTTCTTATGTACAAAACAATACTCATGATTTCACTTGGAACATTTTGGAATAAAGAATGAAGCATATATGTTACCTTGCCATCATATTCACGCCTGGAAAGAACCTCTGGTGCAATATAAGCTGGAGTTCCAACAGTGGACTTGGGACGTGAATGCAACACAGAAGACTGTCATGTTTTGATGATTAAATTAGCATAGACATACATACATCATAATCAGTTAATAGTATTTGAAGGTACCTTGGAGTAACCAAAGTCACAAATTTTAAGACGAGGTGCTGGACTTCCATCTAACAGTGTGTTTTCCAATTTCAGATCTCTGTGGCATATTTGCTGTATGGATCATACTACATCCATTAGTGAATGAAGTTACGAATTATGAATTCATTTCGATCATTACCATGTTGTGGCAGTAGTGTACTCCACAGATCAACTGTTGGAAAAAGTATCGCGCCTCAGCTTCACTGAATCTCCCTGCTTGACAGATACGATCAAAGAGCTCACCACCAGCAGCATACTCCATCACTATGCCCAAGTGTGTTGCTGTTAACAACACCTCTTTGAAACGAATTATATTTGGATGTCTCAGTGATCTGTGATTGATGATTTCTCTCGCAACATTCTCATCAATCTACTTAGTAACAAACTATGATTAGCAAATGAACGAAAATGAATGAAAACAGGGAAGGTCAGGACATGGTACCTTGCGTCCCCGCTCAATATATTTCATGGCAACAAGCTGTTTAGTTTCTTTGTGCCTCATGAGCCTGGCCACCCCAAAATTACCAGATCCCAACTCCTTCACAACCTCGTAATTCTGCATCTTTGATGTATCTGCAACTAGCTTCTACACTAAAACAGTGGATGGACTATTATTTTCTTGCATGTATGGGTGCTAAATGATTGATCAGACCAAGTCATGTATTTATAGTGGGATATATGACATGTACAAACTGGCAACTGGCATATGAAAGGTAACAGTTCATCAAGCTTTCATGATGGATTGATTAACATGTACAGTACTGAAGAGCACATGGGGTATGGGATTCCACTCCAACTTTTATATATATCACCACTACCATAAATATATCAATTTATTTAAGTGTACTATCGGTCAAAGTGTGTACATAGATCATGAGAATTATATTATAAAAATTGAGAGTTGATTTGCTTTTGGATCTCCAAAAACGCCGCTCTCCAAGGAAGCGCAGATGTGGATTGTCACTTTGACTTTTATTATTGTGTGTGTATCTTTTCTGCTAAGCAACTTATATATTACTACTACTAATCTTCTATTATTATTATTATTGCTCAATTCATCATAATACAGCTATGAATTACAACATTCCCAGATCATGTTACTGATCAGGCTTGATGTTTCTTGAGTATATATGATATACTCTGACTAATCAACTCATTAAGTCGTGATTAGCTAGCTATGATTAACAACATAGTTATGTGGGAGTAGATAAGATAGAGAAAGCAAGACTAGAATGGTTTAAGAATGCGAAGAGGAAGGTGAGAAAGTTTAGAGATAGGCCAAAGAAGAGGTCATTAAATAGGACATGACATAGCGAGTGATGTCACAGAGAGAGGCAGGTGGCTAATCTCCTATGTAGTCCTCTATAAAATTAAGTGGGAGAGGCAGGTGGCTAATCTCATAGGTAGTCCTCTTTATTAATAGTATAGTAGCAAGTAGTAGTAACGACATGTTATTATATTCCTCAACTTTACCCGTGTCTCAAATATATCCATATCATTACACAAATATACTCTTTTCCTGAAAAAATTAAAATTATTTTTAAATATTTCTGTTAGACAAAATAATAATAAAGGCGGAAAATTGAATTCTTTATTTTCCTTCCTTTTGAGCAAGGCAGGCATATCCATTTGGAAATGTTTATCCATTGTGTCATTATATAATACTAACAAATTCCTTTTCCATTGGTAGATAGAGTCGACGATTTGAAATTAAGAACAGGATTGTTGAAGGCGATCACGATCGATCAAGTATGTCTTTCCCTCACTTAATCCGCAGCGTCACTCGAAGCACATCATCAAAGATTGCTCTTTTAGCAAGATCAGCCACACTTCCTTTCACTAACCGATCCTTTTGTTCGAGCTCTCAATCGGACAAGGACAGTACAACACCATCAGCGGCATCGTACTACCATCTAAGCGGTGGACCTTCTCACATGCGCGCTGCTGTTTTCTGGGAACCAGGCAAACCTCTCACCTTTGAAGACTTCCATATGCCTCGCCCCAAAGCTAATGAAGTTCTCATCAAAACTAAAGGTAATAACCTTACTTCCCTCTTTCTATGTCACCGTCTGCAAAACTTATTTCCGGGCTTTGGTCTAGTGGTAAGAATGCAATGCATGATGAAGGTGGAACCCATCATCCATCGAGTTTAAAACCGTGCACTAATGCTACTATCCTATGAAATTGCAGAAAAGTTGTCATCTCTAGGAAAGGAATCATCTTGCCTAGTGAGGTCTAAAAGTAATATTTTTGACAAATATATGTCGTTGACCCTTTGTTAGGTCAACAGGCAACCTTTTCTCGATCCTGGCTCGACATTTATAATCTTGCATTGTAGGTCTATGCTCGTATGGTTCATTTCACATGCCAATGCAAATGGTATCTATATAAGAAGGATATGATTGCTAAACTATTGTTGATGTCTTCACTACAGCCTGTGGGGTTTGCCACTCTGACCTTCATGTAATAAAAGGTGAACTTCCATTCGCTAGCCCTTGTGTTGTGGGCCACGAGATCACTGGTGAAGTGGTTGAACATGGACAGCTCTCAGATAGTAAAATCATTGAAAGGTTAAACAATTGCATTTTCTTGAAACATGCTATAGTTTTCCCTTCACGTAGTTTTCCTTGTCAGTCAATGATGAGATGAATTTGTTGTATTTTTCAGGTTTCCTGTGGGATCTCATGTTGTTGGAGCTTTCATCATGCCTTGTGGTAGCTGTTCCTTCTGCTCTAAGGTGACTATACTTGGATTTGTTTCCCACAAGACTGACAGTATTTGCATATCATGATGCAGTCATGCCAAATATTTGATACCATATTATCTAACGAACACAGGGTCAAGATGACTTATGTGAGGCTTTCTTTGCTTACAACCGTGCGAAGGGAACCCTTTATGATGGGGAAACGCGATTGTTCCTCCGCAGCAGTGGTAAGGAGGCTGTTATTACTTGCACTTTTTTCTGGTTTCTATTGGAGTTCCAAAATTAATCGTATGGTCTTCTCAAGCATTTAAGTCAAGCATAATTCTTCAATGCAATGCGCATCAAATTTTCAATTTGCTACCTTCTTTTGCTTATGCTAGTGGTTTCTCTAAGCTACTAAACAGATGGCTTGACATGGTCCTGTAATCAGTTTACAAAGGTCTTTGTTGCAATATCTCTGTAGCAAAGTCTCACTTATCTGGGAATAAAACTGATTACTTTATTGTAATTGTGAAGGTTGAACACACTTAGTTTGGATGTAAGATTTCCACCTCATTGTTGCTGTATTACTAATTATGGTAGATACTATCTGAACAGTGGTCTAGGAGATTCAAGAAACCCATATTACTAAGTTTTGAGATAAAAAGGAGGTTTGAAAATGTTATTTAAGAGTTTACTTCTATTGAAGAATTTATAGATGAGGAAAGAAGTATGTTAATACAGTTTGAACCTTTATCACATATGCTCAAGTGTGCCGTCCGTTTTCATTTTGTGGAAGTCCCTGGCAGAGGAAAGGGCTGTAAGTGATGTCGCGGTCTGGTTGTTCTCCTTCAGCATTGGAGGATGTACGTGAATGTTTCACATCAAGAAATATTTGTTTACTCGTAATCAGAGGCGGAGCTAGTAAGGGGCCATGGTGTTTATCCAAATCGACACTGTTTATACGTGGTTAAAACTATTTTTTTATGTATATATAGTAGAGGTTGAACACCCTTTAACATGTTTGTGTGTTTACTTCTTCATATTTTGAATTCCCTTGGTGAAATCCTGACTTCACCACTGCTTGTAATAGTACCCCGTCATGATTTCTATCAACATTTTCAGTGTATATAAAAGTTATAAGGGTTCAAAAGCTCCACGGAGTGATCCAACTAGATCGGCATTGAGACAATTGATTAACTGTTATGTATGATGAGTATGTCCATTATGGACTCTCTGAACTGCTAAGTTGCCACTTGTTCAGATTGTCTTTTTGGGCTGTCTATGATTTCTGGACTAGTTATTTATGAATGGAAACTTTCTCGTGTTATTCACATCTCCTGATTCTTCTCTTCTAATGTGGTTTTAAACTTATAATTGCTTAATGTGGTTTTAAACTCTTAATTGCTTAATGTGGTTAACGTTACCTTATCCAAAAACATCTACTTGTATTTTGATCTTCCAGGTAAGCCGGTGTATATGTATAGCATGGGAGGTCTAGCTGAATACTGTGTGGTTCCAGCACATGCATTGGCTGTTCTACCAAATTCATTGCCATACACAGAATCTGCCATTATAGGATGTGCAGTTTTTACTGCCTATGGGGCTATGGCTCATGCTGCTGAGGTGCGCCCAGGTGATGCTATTGCTGTGATTGGTATTGGAGGTGTTGGCTCAAGGTAAAAAGTTGGATCATCTTAATATGATTTAATTATGAAAATGAATAAAACGAAATGTTTAGGGTTTCTGACATATGCACGTTATGCCTGCAGTCTGAACACTACTAAGACTCTATGTCTAACTAGTAATCTCCATTTTAATTCAACAATTTACTCCATTTCAAGTTCCGTTCTTCATTTCTATACATTTGTCCTTTATTTCCTTAGCAGACCATGTTTCTTCTTCATACTTTATCTTCAGTAATTGATTTCCTTGGTGGACTATATTTCTTCTTCATTCTTTATCTTTATTCATTCTTGCCTATATTATCCTATGTATGGGCGTCTTGAGTTAAGCTATGCTACTTTTGTTCTGATTTGCTTCTGTGATTTATTACCTGAAAACACGGTATAGCTGTCTGCAAATAGCAAGAGCTTTTGGGGCCTCAGAGATTATTGCAGTAGATGTTCAAGATGAGAAATTGCAGAAAGCTAAATCCCTTGGAGCCACTCATTGTGTAAATGCATCAAAGGAGGATGCAGTGAAGACAATAAAGGTATAGACTTCTCCATTAACCTGTTATGTACACACTATTAAATTAATTGTCAAACACCATATAGTATTTACTCATTGTGATTTCTAGATAAAGAGGTGGGTGTGTATGCTAATATACATTAAGACCAAGCCCAAGAGTACATCTGTATGCGCTCTACTGTAGACTAAGTTGAGTAGACTATTTTGATGCTGCACCCATGTCGGATTCTTAAAATATACACTATTTTTGAAGAATCCCACACACTTGTTGACATTTTTGAGGAGTCCAAGCACAATAGGTTGTAGATAATTATAGGAAAATGTTGTGCAACTGGGCAGCTAAATTATTCCAAATGAGATCTATAGGTTATGATTTTGCGAGTTCTTGAATTTTGACCTTGAGTTCATTGGCCAACTTGTGAATTCAAGAGGGTTGTTTCTGCACTACGTTTATGTCTAGCTTATACATTACTATGATTTTGTAAAATCCAGGCTTCAAATCTTGTTTAAGTGAAATCTTGTAATATAGATTGTTTTTACTGGCGAGATGGGTTTCCTTTCACTATTTTTTTGTTTTCTATCACTCCCTCTAACAAGTTTAGGCTCCTTATGCTTGTGATGCTTTATTTTGTGTTTTGGTATTTGCATTCTGGTTAATCTACTTGTATAATATTGCTCCTGTTTAGTAGTTTTAATGCAATGTTATCAAAAGCAAAAAAGCACAAAAAAGTTCTAAGGTAGTTGGGGCTTTAAGCGCAAAGTGCAAATAAAGCAGGGGCTTTAATGAAAAAAGACATGAAGGGAGAAAAAGTACAAATATATATGTTTAGCTTGAGACTAATAATTATGAGCATAAATGACAAATATATGAACAAAGAAATTGAAAAAAATATGATAAAGTGAAATATTAATTGCTTAGTGTCGTCCCTTCAGAAGAGGCTCATTTGCAAGGGAAATTATGCCTTAGAACCTTGATGACGACACTGAAATGCACTTTAAGCGACATACGTTTTGGGTCTCTCTTCAGTGCTTAAGTGCGATTCAAGTGCAGTTTTGATAACACTTTTTTAATGTTTTGTTAATATGACAAACTTATGGGTAAAGCCAATATAATAGAGAATGACAACTTTCAGGTGATTAATGGTGAGGTTGTCCTAATAAACTAGTGCTAATACTACTAATGGTATATGTTTTGTTTTGTTTTTTACTAACCAGCTGAACAAAAATGTTTGCACCTATCACGGTCCAATAATAAAAGAAAGCTTGTGCTTATAATATTAGCTCTTTGGATTTTGTTTATTAGTATCTGAATTTTCCTTCTAGCACTCTGAAATGTCTTACATGTGCATTTATTGGGATATTATGCCCATAGCTATTTGCTTTTAGGTTGTTAAAATGAACTTTTTTTGAAACAAATGTTCGGCTCTGCATCTGAGACGTACCGACTGACTGCTTAAACTAATGTTATCAGCTATGCAACTTGTACAGGACATCACAGGAGGCTTCGGTGTTGACGTAGCTGTTGAAGCTTTGGGGAAACCACAAACGTTCTTGCAATGTGTGCAAAGTGTTCGCGATGGAGGCAAAGCTGTGATGATTGGACTTACACTATCTGGTTCTAAGGGAGAGGTGGATATAAACCACCTAGTGCGACGACAGGTGTGTGCTTTTGTGTGCAGGTCTTTTATTGTTTGTCCCTCTCAATTCCAATCTGCTAAGACCGCTGATCATTCCCTCTTTTTAATATGTCATCAATTGTTTTGCATTCGCTGAATATACACATGTACCTGTTTTTTATAAGGTAAAGTTTTATTAAAGAAGTACCAAGCTGGTACATGAAGATATATCGGAAGCAGACAATGCCTACAGAAATAGTCATCCACTTACATTTTGTCTAGCAAATTCAAGCAAGCCCCCATCTGATCTACTTTCTCCTCTAAGCACCTCTTAAACCAATATAAAACTGGATGTGATTCATTTTGTTTTCAAAACAAGCATTTTTCCTTTCTCTCCGTGTGGTCCAGAATATGCATACTGGGATGGTCCTCCATATTTGCTTCTGATTCCTTGCTATCTTTTGCCCTTGCCAGCTGACTAGTAGGCTTCTTATATCTGAAGGCATAACCCAAGTTATCCCTCACTGGTTCAGGAACATCTCCCACCCTTGCTTAACAGTTATACAGTGAATAAACAGATGATTAACAGATACCAATCCATTTTCACAAAAATAGCACCTGTTACTTAAAGTGAAGCCTCTCTTTTGTAGATTATCTTGGGTCAAACAAGATTCTCTGATGACAATCCACCCAAAACAGGCCATTCAGAATGGCGCTTGGGTGTACCCCATAACATTTCCATGGCCAATCTTAACAGCTTTTGGCAGAATATTGCAGATCATTGCTTGCTGTCCAAAATATGCAGTCCTCTTTATCTTCTTCTACCATCAATCCAATAATTGGAGTGATTGCTCTACTTCTTCCAATTCAACAATCATTAAAGATATTTTAAGAGAAAACTCCGCAACACTTCCTTCTTTGTGAAATATATATATGTGTGTGTGCGCGCGCGCATTCATTTTTTGGGTATTTATTCTTTTAGCGGGAACATGAAAACCCATTTTATGTTTAGGTGAGTGCATACTATTAAAAACTTCTCTGAGCATTATTGTGTTTTCTTATTTGAGAGTTTAAGCAGCTCTTTCTCACTGCTGATATTGTGGTGCTAGATAAAAGTAATTGGCTCTTATGGAGCCAGAGCAAGACAAGATCTCCCTAAGCTGATTAAACTTGCCGAGAGTGGCATATTCAATCTAACTGCTGCTGTTTCAAGGACCTGCAAATTTGAAGACGCTCCACAGGCATACAAAGATCTTGACAAGGGAGCCATTGCTGGACGGGCTGTTGTTGAGATAATGTAATTTTGATATCTACAGCAAGCTCATCACTCATTTGACATTCATGTTAACTTCAGTTTCTGGTAGTCTAATGCTAGCAACTTACTGTTGGCGTTAAATGAAGCAGAACTGTAAATACATGTCAAAAGAAATAAAGTAAATTTTGAAACAGGTGTTTTCCAAGACGTTATTTTGAAATCTTGCCTGTGTAATGCAGGTTAATCTCCAAGTTGATTATGCTTCATGGTGATTAGTATACATCTCTGTATGATTAAACATGTTAAAAGACGTCTTTTTCTTCCTTGTGTACATCCTCACTAGACAATGTAGATGACTTTAAGAAATGTTAGAGAAGTGCAACTATGATCTTGAACGAGAAGCACACGAACTGACAAACCTTCCTCCAGATTATTGTTGACGACATCAATATAGCCTGAAAGGTAGTAACAAAAAGAAAATGACAGTGGAAGCCTCTGAATTATTTAGCGCAAAATACGTATCCAACACGTTTATAGCAACCATATCCCAAAATAGACGCATCTATTTGAAAGAATACTAAACGAACAAAATCATACTAAGAGACTACTATTGCTACTTGCTCTGGTGGAAACCAGTGTTACAGACATTGTTAATAGCCTTGACTTAGCTTAAATGGTACTTCCATGTATAAAACAGCACGTTTTCCACTCCATAACACTATTAGATGACCAAAATCATACTAATGTTAGTACCAACTGATGAACATCATATATAAAATTGGAATGTTAACCTTATATCTGCACTACTATTGCTACTTGCTCTGGTGGAAACCAGCGTTACAGACATTGTTAATAGCCTTGACTTAGCTTAAATGGTACTTCCATGTATAAAACAGCACGTTTTCCACTCCATAACACTATTAGATGACCAAAATCATACTAATGTTAGTACCAACTGATGAACATCATATATAAAATTGGAATGTTAACCTTACATCTGCAGCATAATCACAGGAATGAAAAAGAACAAAATTTCATTCCTATCATGGCCAGTGTTCAATTGCCAAAAAATGAACTGTCATTTCAACAAAATGCAGGACGAATTTCTTTACTCCTATTGATGGTTAGCTGCAATTACAAGACCAATTCTGAACAGCAGAGTATGTTGCCGTAGTCGTACATTCTAGGTTAGTCTTCTTTCCACTTGTTAACATACTTCAAGAAGGCAAGAGCAGGATTATCTTTTGGTGGAGCACGGACACGTGTTGATCTCCGAACATCAGCATCGTCTGCTGCTTCCTTTTGAGCTACCTCCTTTGATCTCTTCTGGAGTTCCAAGCTGTCATAAGTTAAACCAAAGACATCAGAGATGGAGAGGAAACCTTTGAAGATTAAAAGCTCAAGAATGATTGCAAAGATGCAACCACCAAGTTCCATTACGAGATTCCTTTTTTCAGAACTGTGGTCTCCTTCTAAGTCCCGTCAAAGATTCCAATTAAAGTATATAGGCAAATGGAAGTATTTCATCTGAAGTTCAACTCACCTTATTTTGTGGTAGAGGTTTTCGAGTTGCTTTTTAAGAGCCCTCTCCCTTTCACCCTTGACATTCAGTGATCCGATCAGAGCATCAAGCTGTTACAAGGAAAAGTTGAACATCATCTCAACGTAGGAGAAGATCATAAGAGAAAAATGTGTTCTAGTAACTAAACCTCCTCCTTGGAAGAGTAATAGCCCCACTCGACGGAATCTGAACTCTCAACAAATATTCTTCCATCACGGCGGAAAAACCAATATCTATTATAATCTCTGTCCTTTCCCAATGGATTGGTGCGTATTACTCTTTTCTCTATCTCCCGTTCAAGATATTCTTTCTGCAATACACAGACACATAAGGAAAACATCTTTAACAAATATAAGTAGAAAACATTTATGTTGAGTCACAATTTGCGCTGTGCAAATTGCAGACCATGAATCCATTTCAACAGACATCTAGATAAGAAAACTTCAGTATGCCCACTTGTCTGTTTAACATGAGACAACGTGCTTGTGTGTCGAAGAAAGAGAACAAGAGATCTAGATAGAGAGAGGAGAGTGTACTCACCCTTTGCTCCTTACTCCTGTTTTCAAGATGCTCCTTTATCTCATTCTTCCGCATTTTGTGAGCAGCTCTTTGGTCCATACTCCTGTTTTCTAATGTTTCCTTCCCTTCATCCTTTATCAATTTATCAAAAGCAATTTTAGAGGAAGCATTGATCTTTGCTGTAGCATTTTTGACGTCAATCTTTCTCTTCTTAGCATTTTTCAATGAGGAGACTGCTAGCTCATTCTCACTATCACACATCAGACAGGAAGGAACAAGAGACAGGAGAAAAACGGAAAATAAGAAACCAACATCATGAAGTTACCATCAAAATTCCAGAAAAACTTTTGAGTACAAAAAAATAAAAAACTTCAAGTACAAAAAAGTAAACCTGTTTTCTAATGAATGTTTTGACGGAGATGTCTGTTTGCCATTGCTACTTGGCATATCTCTATTCTCTCTGAGGTGGTTATCGCTCCCAGTATCTGAGGAGTTGCCACCCCCTTTTGTTGCTTCCTTCCCATTAGACAAGATTTTCAAATGGTCTTCTCTCTTCCTCCTAGATTCTTCCAAAATTTCCTCTCTCCTTGTTGCTGCAAGTGCATTCTGCTTTTCAATATCCTCATCCAACGTCTCCTTAAAATACTCTGTCTCAAGGACTCGACAGACCAGTTCACGCAAGATCGCCAATTTGACCTGAATGTCTAGAAGGCCATAGTGACCCCTCTTAATTGTTCCAATATGGTTAGACAACTCAACAACACCAACCAATTCCAAAAAATCGGACAAATACTCTGTCCAGGTGATTAAAGTAATCTGGAAGCAAAAAAGGGAAGATTTAGGTAAAATTACCTTAACATCAGAAGTGAACTCATAAATTCAAATTTCAACAGTGAGCTTTAATTTATTCTTCTTTCCTTTTTTTTTTTTTGTTATAAAGAAAGGTATGCGAGCTTCAATATATTCTTTTCAGGTAATGCACATCTTGCGTATAATAGCAAGAGGTTATCCACAAGAAACATTTTTATATAATTAATTATAGTAAAAGCAGCAAAGATTATGACTAGTAGTGGGAAATACATTCAACTGTATAAAATTCAATCATTTTACATGCTTAATAACATAACACAGATACGCAACAACAACAACATACCCAGTGGAATCCCACAAGTGGGATCTGGGGAGGGTAAAATGTACGCAGACCTTACCACTACCTCAAAGGTAGAGAGGCAACACAGATGTGCAACAGTATACAAATTACTGAATTCCAAGAAATAGAACACACATATTATGTAATATGTAGATAAGAACCTTAAAAATCTAACGAAAGAAAATACTCCAATCACAGCAAACATCCAAGACACTATGCATGGAGGGGCGTGAAAGCCCCCACACAGCCAGCATCGAACCATTGGAGAATTAGTCCTTGAGACTCTCTCCCTCCAATGGCCCCCTTAGAATTTTTGGAGCTTGCCTCACATCAGGACAAGTTCCAACTTTGCCATTAAAGATACTAATATCATCAGAGTTTACAAAATATAGTAGTTGATCAGACTGTGTTACATAAGAACGTTAATCAATCTTATGTGTGGGAAAGAAACATAAATCCCTCAAGTTTTGTTTTTAAAGAAGGTTAATCAATCATATGTCTGGAAAAAAACATAAATCCTTCTAGAGTTGAGAATTCAAAACCTTCGAAAGAGAACATAACATGATTCAAATATTACCTTCAGCTTTGGTCTTTTCTTCTGTACAGCTATGAAATACTCACTGTTGTCTTTCAAAAGAAAGCGAAGAAGGGCTGAATGACATTCAGTTATGAGAATAATATTGCTGCCTTTGTGACAGATAGCCCTTTCAAAATCTTCAAGGGAGAATGTTGACAGGTGCAATAACCTGCCAAATGAGGTACAGAAGTCCCAGACCATCAAATGATCCCCTACACATTCCATTGGGACGTTAAATTCCCTGCATGGAGGAGGGCGTTCAAACAACTGTTTATCGGTCTCTGTGTATTGCACCAAAAGATCATCGATTGGATATCTAATGGATTGTGCCTTCAGTTTGTCTTCTGCATATGTCAATGCAGTAAAGTCAAAGCATTAATATGGTACATGAGAAAACAGACAGCACAATGCTTCATATCATACCTACCAGTTCCAGCATGTAAGGATAAAGACGGAATCATGGAATAACAGGTATCTTTCTTTAATTAAAAGATTTTATCAATTTTAAAATCCTGGACATGTAACACTTCCAAATAAGAATGGCATTTCTAAGCCAATATAATACTTTCCAAATGAACATTGCTTCTTTTAACTTTCCAAGTAAACATGAAATATATTCAAGTAGTTGCATAAGAATTTGTGTGGGGAAAAAGTAAGTGATGTCCAATTTATGTAATTTTTCTTTTCAACTTTTTCCGTATAAACAATTACTTAAATTTCACATTTTAGTATAACTTATAAAGGTGGCTGAAGAATGTGTCACAGTACCTGATATATCTAAGATGTTAACTTCAAGTAAGAATGTTACATTTATAAAAAGTGTAACAATTTGAAGATCTGATGCAACTTCATTAAGTAAATATTCACATATACAAAGTAGTTTCCTTGATCAGACTTCTTTTTTATGACCAGTGATGTCCAGACCAGCTTTCGCACACCTAGACTAATTCTCCAGGAGGCCTAGTGTTTTTTTTTAAATTTCTGTTGAGATTTGAACATGAGACCTCTTGATTCTAAACTTACTTCATTGACCACTAGACCACACAGGGTACAAAGAAAGTATCCTTGATCAGACTTGACAATGTAAGTACCAATAAGTAGAAGAAACAACTCTCTACAATAGAAAGTAAATAACAAGTCAACATTTATCAGCTCTACCTCTTCCTATCTCGTTGGGATAATGGAAGCCGTTCTCTTTAGCCTCCTGGATAAACAAGACTATTAGTACATGGAAGCAGCAAAATTAACAGGACAGTTTGTAAAAAGTTACTAGAGCACTTACTATATCTTCGCTTTTCTTTCTCTTTCTAGTTATAACCACTCCATCCTGCACAAAATATTTGCCTTTAAGCTCATCTGGAGGATCAGTTGGAATCCCATGCTTCTTTGCCAATTGTTCATGCAAGACCCAAGGAATACTTCGATATGTAGATTCTCTGATAAAAGACCTCAGAAAAGCTCTACTAAATCGCTGTTTGCACCTAACCAGATCTTCTTCATCGATGGCGGTATTCTCTGGCAGTCTTCCATATTTGTCTAGCCATGCAACCTCATAACGAGTTTGCTCACCATCCTTCACAACTCTTTCTATTTTGCAGGAATATAAATGATTGCTTTTCCTCCCATATAATTCACTACCTTCTGAAAGACAGCCCTGCAGTTTTTGAGCAACAGCATCCCCAAGATCTTTTAAACTGAGCATACCTGCAAATCCAGTCATTACCGAGGATCATCAATTAAAAAAAAAACACAAGAGAATGAACATGTAAAAAACACCAGAATTGTAACATAAAAGCAAATCCAATCACATCTATATCCACATTTGTTTGAAACAGTAGCTTGCAGAATCATTAAACCAAGAGTCCATTTATGGGTAATGCTGAACTACGCTTTTCTTGAGCCGAAGGTCTACCAGAACAAACCTTTCTACCTTCCAGGCTTACAAGGTTTGCGTACACCCCACCTTTCCCAGATCCCACTTGTGAAATCACACTGGGAGCTACTCCTTGTTTTTCAGCTATGTTCAATAAGTGCTCTCTCTTTACCTACTGCTTGGGACTGATCAATGATAAGCTTGGGGTTGGAGTTTTATCTAAATTGGAAAAATCTAATTCTAGTTTGATTAGTTTTGCACTTGATCCTTGGATGGCCAGAACAAGTTGCATATGTTCAAGCAGCAAACCATGAAGTAAACATTGCAATGAACTAGTGCTCAGTGCTCAGTGCTCACCACTCTCAGACACAAGGCTAAAGCATGAACATGATAATATAACTACGTCAATGAAGTGCTTTGCACTACATTCTTGTTGGGATTCAGAAAATGCAGAAATATCGGAATTTTAAAACATACATTCTAGGACATTAAGTAATTAAATTGAAACACAAGACAGAGAAAAATTAAGATCATCTCTAGTACTAAAAACACCAATAGAATTTTAGTTAGGTGAGAGAACCATTTCACTCAGGAAGCTAAAAAATGTATTGACATACTGAATTGCACATCGCGAAGAACTGGAGCCACTAGTTCCTCAGGGAACTCCTGAACTTTTTCTGCAGCCTTCTTCTCCGAAACCAAAGCCTCCTCATATGTCAAAAAATTCCTTCCTGTCAATTTGCATGTCCACACCCTATGGCGGTACAGGTTTATTCGTCTCAGATATTCACTACATTTTTTAGCAAAGTAATTTTATTAGTATAATACCACAAATAAAAAGAAAATATCATAAATTTCAATAAAAATCATGACTTTTGAAGGGTTTACCCATAATCCCTAAATATCTCTTTAGTAAAACGAACTTGGAACACGAGTTCATTAGGCTTCAAATCCTTTGGTTTTTCCACCAAAGCAAACGGCTTTCTTTTATATAACGGCATTACCAAACCCTGCAATATACCAAAACAAAAACAAAAAAATGACAGAACCCCAATAAAATAATAACATAAGAATTCAAAAAAAAATGCATTCACAGTGCTCCGGCGAGCAAATATTCCAAGGCACAACATTTTTGGCACAGATGCTGGTATAGCTAAACAAGCATTACATGTAATTCCACATTAAACAAACCCTACGAAAGAAGGATTTAGGAATCCCAAAATAGCTGCAACAAAGAAATTCACTACTGTATTCCAATAGAGATCCGACATTTATGGCATTCATGCTAGGATAGTAAACAAGAATTACACTGCAAAGCATAGACCAATCCCACATGACACAAACCCTACAAAATCAGGAAAAAATGAAGCCCCAAAAACAGTATCGAATAAATTGACTGCTCCTGCGTGCATATATACCAAAGACACAACATTTCTGGACCTGACACTGATGTAAACAAACAAGCATTACATAAAAATGCGTAAATCAAAAAACCCAATCACGATTTTGATATATTCATCCTAACCGAACAAATAAAAAAAAGTGAAAAAAATGCATTTCCCGCCAGTGAATCATTCAAGATTTTGCTTTAAAATAGCAAAAATTATGAAGTAAAACGAGAGCGGTTACCAGATTCAGAAGAAAATTATGGATACGGACTTTCCGAGATTCGGGTAGTATTAGGAGTGTTGGAAGCTGATGGCGGAAGAGAGAGGAAAGCGGTGGTGGTTCGGGACGTGTTTGCCGAGACACTCTCTTTCTCTCGGTTCATCAATTCCCTCGTCTTAGGAACACAATTTATACTACTAGTGCTATTAGTTACTTTACAAGAATACCCCTATCAAAATTTTCTGTTGTTTTTTATTCCAAAATGTTATGAAAAAAAATAAGAAACCTAGACAACTGATCATATGTAGGAGGCGTTTCGTGTAAGGTATAAGTTATATGTAATAATTTCAAGATGACATGGAGGATTATCTTATCCCATTTGAGATATTAGGTATTCCATCCTTTTACTCTTATATAAACGATGAAATAACTTATCTAAAATAAGTTATTCTGAAATAACTTGTTCTCAATCAAACGACCCTTAATATGTACTACTTATTGTGCAAATATGGTATCATTATTCAAAAAAGTAATACACTACACATTCTTCTTAGTTTTCGCTACTGCTTTTATGGAGTATTGTTATTTGAAATAGTCTAATAAGGAGATACAAAGTTTTTGTAGAGATTTTATGGAGATACTTGTAAAGGGGTGCAAATGCAAGACTATAGCTTTGGAGACGAATTTGGAATCAAAAAGCTTCGGGTTGAACAGAACCAAAACTAAGTACTTAGAGTGCAAGTTTGATAACGTGTGGAATTAGTTGTTCAAGGTAACTGAAGATTGAGACGGATGACAAACATCGTATTAGAGCGAAGTGGATGAAATGAAGACCAGCATACTATGATGTGCGACAAAAATTTCCTGTCAATTCTTAAAGATGAATTTTATAAAGCAATAGTTAAATTGATTGTGTTATATGGGGCAAAATATTGATCAAACAAGAATTCTCATATGTTAGAAGATAAGTGTATCAAAGATGAGGATATTGAATAAATATATGAAATCCTCATGAGGAATAAGATTAGGAATGAAATTATTCAGGTTAGGGTGAAAGTGACCCTCACGAAGGATAAGACTTGAAAAGTGTGGTTGAGATCGTTCGGATATGTAAAAAAGATGTATGGATACATTGGCAAGGAAGTGAGAGGTTGGCCATCGGAAGCTTAATGAGGGTTAGAGATAAGCCTAAAAAGTATCAACATGAGATGGTTAGGCAGGACATGACATAGCTTCACCTTACTGAGGACAAGACACTTAATAGAAGGGTATATAGGCCAAAAATTAGGATATTAGGTTAGTAGGTCGTTAAGTGTTTTATTTTCTCATTCTTGCAATACTAGTGATACTTATGTATTTTTGTATTCTTAGATTCTTATATTTGTTGGATTGTATACCCAGCCTTCATCTTGTAGTTCCTCTTGTTTGTTATTATTATCATTTTTTTCCATCTGTTTGAGTCGTGGTATATCATAAACAATTTTTCTTCTTTTGGAAATGAGTGTGAGATTTATGCATAATAAATTGTCACTTCTTGTTGTCATTGTAAATGCATTGAATTCATGGACCATTTAAATATTTACGAGCAAAGATTAAATTCTCGTAATAAACATAAGAATCAAGAGAAATTATAATATTACATCGCTTTTATTTTTTGTGATACTTTTTTCATTTTAGTCCATACCAAAAAGAATGTTACTTTACTATGATTAAAAAATATTTACTTTTAAAATTTTCCCTTTATCCTTAATGAAATAACTTATTATAATCACACAAATATCTAAGATTTATTTTATACCTTTTAAAAAAATCTTTTCTGCTTAAATATCGTGCCAAATCAAATAATGTCTACAACCTTGACACTAATCATATTGATAAAACACATGTCCAATGCTCTTAACACTTTTTCTTTACAATTGATAAGTTAAAGAGGCTCTATGTTCAAACTCTTTTTATTTTTTCTTTCGGGGCTTCAAACTTATTGGTTGTATTCAGGGTCAGTGACTTATTTGTCTTTGGTTTTGGATTCCAGACTGCCATTCCGCTCCTATTCCTTTTGTTCCCGAAAATTATCGAGTTCCCCCTCTATTCCTTTTCCTTTGTGTAATCTTCCCTTTTCTTCAACATCCTTAGCAGTCCTCTATTCATTATGCGTATAAGTCATGCAGTACTTGGGCATGTAGTCAAACTGAATATTTATCCATTTTTCCTTGATTTATCTAGTCCTCGACTTAGCCCCAAGTTTATCCTCTTTCGAAATTCTCCCGTTAAATTAACCTCTACCTTCACTCTAGCACAATTGGGTCATGTCTTATTCTTTGTAGCAAGATTTACCTTTTCTACCGTTGTCGTCAACGAAAAAATTGCCTCTTTGCCAAAAAAAATTTGACTTCTCCCTTTAACTCACATTGTTTGACATAGTCCTCAGCCCTAATCAGTATGTATTTGTTACTCAGCAACCCTATGTTGACTTCTCCCTTTAACTCACATTGTTTGGATATTAGACGTCTCAGTTCCTACATCTTTGGCCATCCAAAGAAAAATTTTACCAATAACGGCGTAGATGATCATTTGATTCACCTCTTCCTCCTCTCATATTATATGCGGCTCCCAATGCAAATTAAAAATCTGTTTTAAGGGAATTGGCTTGTAGCTTGCCTAGACCGATCTTAAAGTATTTGCATATGACAATTTTGTATTCTTCAGCATTGCTAACCCAATTTCCACCTGCGAAGGTTGGACAACGGCCGACATCGCAACCATAAACTTATCGCAAATTGATTGGATTAGGGTTTTCATAGGCTACCGTCAGAGCGTCTTTTCTAAACTATACGTATTGGATCTTTGTAATGAACTTGGGCTAGTAATTTTTTTTAATTAATAAAATGGTCATCTGCCCAAAAATTCGTTAAAAAAAAAAAGAGGCTCTATGTTGTACACAACAATTTTGTTTACTACTACAAGGCCAATAATTTTTTCTACTCGTACAAATAATTTTGTATCAAAAATTATTTTTAAAGGTATTTTCAAATTTTCTTCACTCAAAGATTTGATCTTCAATACTCTTTTTTTTTTTTGGCAATCATATGTATCTATTATCTCACATTAATGAAAACATGCATAAACTCAGGAATGTAGCAGACTCATCAAATGTGATTATTTACTTTTTTATATAAATATTCTTCGAATTTATTTTCTATGATAATGAGTAATTTTAGTTAAACGTATAGATCAGTGAGGTTGTATCATAGATATTGTTTCATTCCGTTTATGAACATATTCAATCATACTAAAAAAATTTGACATTTTATTGTTCAAGTTGACATTTTTATTTGTTATCATATTCAATATTTTATGTAACAAAATCAATTACCAAAGAATATTTTAGGGCTTAAAGAGATTTTTTCCTTATCTGTTTATTTATATGCATGAAATACAAAGTTATCTTTACTAAGAATGTTTGTCAAAAAAAGAGATGCACTAAATTTTTGAAGTATGATTTAAGTCATTTTAATCAAATATGAAATATACAACAAGACATTTAAGGGACACAATCTCAATATTTATTGATCCAAATCGAATAGGATCACCACTAATTATTTTCATATAATTCTTTAAATTGTATATTATTAGTTGAGATACACACACAAAGTACAAACTAAATGATTAGTAAAATAGAATATAGAATTCAATAGATTTGGCAAATATTATGTTAAGATTGAAATGCTCCGCTTAAGGTAAATTGCCTAGAAAATAGAAACTAGAGTGGAGTACTAATAGAAATTGTTCGTCTGAATTACTAAAGAATGTGATGTAGTGGATGAAGTTATTTTTTTCTTAATTAGAGGTTTCGAATATTAACCATGGATATGAAAAAAAATCTTTGATAGCGAATGTTTCACTTTGACTGGAGTCCTATATGGCGCGAGTCTGAAATAGTCGGACTCCAACACGTCATTGATTGATAGTTCCTCTATCGAACCAATTAAATACTCATAACAAAAAGCCAAAGCCTGCTTAAGCACTAAAAAATGTTAATCAATTTCTAACGCTTTTCAAAAATCATTTGTGGCGTGATCCTCACTCAGAAACCATTGTTGGTCCCCAAGCGAACCACTTGGTTCAACCACTCATTCAACAACAACGGAAGACTCGATTTATGTTCAAGGAACATTCTAGTGAGCTCATCAATCAATGACTCAATAAAATAAGGTCTAAAATCGATAATCTAAATCAACTCAATATTGTGAAAATAGTTTGAGGAGTACAAGTCTTTAAAAATGAAACATCAACTCTAATCCATCATTGTCTATAAAGCCTTTATCTCTAAGCATATAGATGGTGTCAATGACAGGTTTATGACTATCTCAAATCAAAATGAAAGTGCTAAACTCAAAGCAAAAAAGTTAAGTGAAGTATCATCCGAATGTAGGAGAGGACTTACCAATCAACTTAATGCAAAAAAATCCTCAACAAAGCCCTTGTTGATGACATCTAATACCTGTATTTGCATCATAAAATGATGCAATTCAAATGAACGTCAGTACATTAAATATACTAGTATGTAAAATGGCTGAAAAGGAAAGGACATAATCAAAGATACTCAACTCAAAGCTCCACTCAACTCAATTCACTAAAACATGCAAGTTTAAGAATAAGGTCATGCTTTGAAAATAAACTCAATAATATGCAACTCATGCCAAAACATCTAATCAGTAAGTGAGAGTTTCTCTTAACCAACAATCATCACAATATGAGCAAGTGATGATACAATGAAGCGATACCGTTGTCACATCCATTCAATACCCTGCCAAGGTAGAGGACATCCCATCAATGGATCCAATAAAAATCTGTATAGGGACTTTAGAGGTATGCCCCCTTTCTCATCCTATGTTGAAGACATAATTTATGGAAATTGAATTATTTATACTCGTACCCAAATCGGTGCTCAATACTACCCCCAAAATATATGCTCATATCTATCAAGTCAGTAGATTACTCACAAACATCTCATCATCAACTTCCATCAATAAATATATTTTGAAAATCATTTACATCGTTATCAAAATATTTACTCGAAACGTCATTTAAATTCAATGCCCAGTTTCATCAAAACTAATTAAAACATGCATCGTCTCACGAAATTTTTTCCCCTCAAATACAATCACTTGAACTTATTAAAATACATATATAATATTAGTTTAAATTACTCTTTCATCCATGTATAGAAAGTCATCATCTTTACTCAGGACATGCAAAACCTTGATTTAAAATAGTACTTTGTTTAATGCATGAAAACCCTCAATATCAATTCGACATAATGCATAAAATTAAATGTAATCCTCAATTAGGTTTCACGTGAATTGAGACATGAATGTGCATCCAAATCAAATAATACTCAACTCATGAACATCATCAATACAATTCTATGTACAAGGAACCCCATAGGCCAATAGATAACTCAAGAATTCGATTAAAAAAATTCAAAACTCAAACTCAACTCAATGGAGATGAAGGGGCATGTGGACGAACTCAATACAACGTTGTGTTAGCCTTACATACCAATAACAATCTTCCAGAGCAGACAACTCTCCATCGTCCTGCCTGCTTGAGCTGTCTGCTTGAGCTGCCTGCTTGACCTGCCTGCTTCAGCTGCTTAATTATATTTCTTTAACTGACTCTACTATAATTTTACAATATTACCCCTGATGAGACATTTTTTCAACTATTTCAACTGTGATTTTACTATCTCATTATTGCAACTGTTTCGATTGTGATTTTACTATCTCTCCCCGATCAATTATTTTAAGTCATGTAAAATGAGATATCATATTTTAAATTTAAATTTTAAAAATATGTGAGTCATACTTTTGGTTGTCCTGCCTGCTTTCCCTCTTGACCAATCACAATCTTCTAGAGCAGGCAACTCTTCATCGTACTGCCTGCTTGAGCTGCCTGCTTGAGATGCTTAATTATATTTCTTTAACTGATTCTACTATAATTTTACAATATTACCCCTGATGAGACATTTTTTCAACTGTTTGAATTGTGATTTTACTATCTCATTATTGCAATTGTTTCGATTGTGATTTTACTATCTCGCCCCGATCAATTATTTTAAGTCATGTAAAATGAGATATCATATTTTAAATTCAAATTTTAAAAATATGTGAGCCCTACTTTTGGTTGTCCTGCCTGCTTCCGTTCCTGACCAATCACAATCTTCCAAAGCAAGCAGTTCTTCATCGTCCTGTATGCTTGAGTTGTCTGCTTCAACTGTCTGCTTCAACTGCTTAATTATATTTCTTTAACTAATTCTACTATAATTTTACAATATTACCCCTGATGAGACATTTTTTCAACTGTTTCAATTGTGATTTTACTATCTCATTATTGCAACTATTTCGATTGTGATTTTACTATCTCGCCCCGATCAATTATTTAAGTCATGTAAAATGAGATATTATATTTTAAATTCAAATTTCTTCTATATCTATCTATATATCTATATAATATATAAATAAGTGTCACTCTTACTTTCGGTTGTCCTGCCTGCTTGAGCTGCCTAATTATATTTCTTTAACTGACTCTACTATAATTTTATAATATTACCCCTGGTGAGACCTTTTTTCAACTGTTTCAACTGTGATTTTACTATCTCATTATTGCAACTGTTTCGATTGTGATTCTACTATCTCTCCCCGATCAATTATTTTAAGTCATGTAAAATGAGATAATATTTTAAATTCAAATTTTAAAAATATGTGAGTCCTACTTTTGGTTGTCCTGCCTACTTCCGCTCCTGACCAATCACAATCTTCCAAAGCAATCAACTCTTCATCGTTCTGTATGCTTGAGTTGTCTGCTTGAATTGTAAGTGTCACTCTTACTTTCTGTTGTCCTCCCTGCTTGAGCTGCCTGCTTTCCCTCCTGACCAATCACAATCTTCCAGAGCAGGCAACTCTCCATCGTCCTACCTGCTTGAGCTGTCTACTTCAGCTGTTTAATTATATTTCTTTAACTGACTCAACTATAATTTTACAATATTACCCCTGATGAGACATTTTTCCAACTATTTCAACTGTGATTTTACTATCTCATTATTGCAACTGTTCCGATTGTGATTTTACGATCTCTCCCCGATCAGTTATTTTAAGTCATGTAAAATGAGATATCATATTTTAAATTCAAAATTTTAAAATATGTGAGTCATACTTTTCGTTGTCCTGCCTGCTTGAGCTGCCTGCTTTCCCTCCTGACCAATCACAATCTTCCAAAGCAGGCAACTCTTCATCGTACTGCCTGCTTGAGCTGCTTAATTATATTTCTTTAACTGATTCTACTATAATTTTACAATATTACCCCTGATGAGACATTTTTTCAACTGTTTCAACTGTGATTTTACTATCTCATTATTACAACTGTTTCGATTGTGATTTTACTATCTCTCCACGATCAATTATTTTAAGTCATGTAAAATGAAATATCATATTTTAAATTCAAATTTTAAAAATATGTGAGTCCTACTTTTGGTTGTCCTGCATGTTTCCGCTCCCGACCAATCACAATCTTCCAAAGCAAGCAACTCTTTATCGTCCTGCCTGCTTGAGCTGTCTGCTTGAGCTGCCTGCTTCAGCTGCTTAATTATATTTCTTTAACTGATTCTACTATAATTTTACAATATTACCCCTGATGAGACATTTTTTCAACTATTTCAATTGTGATTTTACTATCTCATTATTGCAACTATTTCGATTATGATTTTACTATCTTGTCCCGATCAATTATTTTAAGTCATGTAAAATGATATATCATATTTTAAATTCAAATTTCTTCTATATCTATATATATAAGTGTGCGCCTTACTTTCATTGTCCTGCCTACGTGAGCTGCTTACTTCTGCTCCTGACCAACCACAACCTTCCAAAACAAGTAACTCTTCGTCGTTCTGTCTGCTTGAGCTGCCTGCTTCAGCTGCTTAATTATATTTCTTCAATTGATTCAACTATAATTTTACAATATTACCCCTGATGAAACATTTTCCAACTGTTTCAACTGTGATTTTACTATCTCATTTTTGCAACTGTTTCAATTGTGATTTTGCTATCTCACCAGTGTGAGTCCTACTTTTCATTGTCCTACCTGCTTGAGCTACCTGCTTCCGCTCCTGACTAACCACAACCTTCCAAAGCAGGTAGCTCTTCGTCGTCCTGTCCGCTTGAGCTACTTAATTATATTTCTTCAACTGATTCGACTATAATTTTACAATATTGTCACATCCCAAAACACCCCCTAGATGTGACTGGCACCCGCCAATACTAATTGTCGGGAGAACCAAACATCTATACACACATCCAAATTATCAAAGCACAAAGATACCATATGTGCCACACCAAACCTCATCACTACTCATTAAA
>JBCEWC010000859.1:0-48129 GCA_038996855.1 Solanum aculeatissimum | reverse complement strand
GGGATGACATGCACCTAAGAAGGACTGAAAGGTGAATTAGGTGTTAAATAAGAATTGCTTACTCTGTATGTTAAGTCGTTACCATAGAAGTCTTAATGTTTGCGTATTGGAATCGGTGTCATAGGAACCATGAACCTAGTTTAGTCAACTATTGATTAAAACCCAGTCATCATAATAGATAGTGGTGAGTAGAATACAGTAACTATTTAGTTTAAATCTAGTTATAAACAATCCCCATTTTCATTCTGCATTATTACTCTGGAAATAAGAATTGCATTTAAAACGAAATGTTTTTTACTGTATATTCACGCATTCCCTGTGGGATCGATTCCAACTCTAGTTGGGTTCTATATTTGGTTAACGACCGCTTTGCATCTCAATTGAGGTGTGAGTTTGGGCGTATCACATATATTATGAGTTTCTATACGTATTTATGAATGAATTAAGAATTACATGCTGGTCATATGAGATTGGAGTATAAAACTTGCATTCAGTATTATGAACCTTGATTTGCATTATTTTATATTACCTTTGTTTCATTGATCAAATTGAGACTATGACTGTGGTTGCCTCAGTTGAGTAAATTGAGTATAATTAGGCACAAGGAGCATATTGTTTGTACTTATGCATATTTAATGAGCATTCAACCTATTATATGTTATGAGCATGATGGAGTGGAGTCTAAATGACTGTTTGAATTGAGTTATGATTGCATGCATGATTGATCACCCTGATTGAGTTGAGTTGAGCTGATTTGAGATAATCCAAAGAGATGAGTTTTGAGTTGATAGGCATGAACATGTTTTAGTCTTGGGAGAAGTATTGAGCATTGATATGGGAGAGAGTAAATAACTACTCTAATCCATAAACTACATTGCCAACGTAGGATAGTCGTGCAGTTAAATTTGGCAGTTCATGTCCCAAAATGATGGACATTTATACTGGATCCAAGAGAGAGTTGATCGTTCCTTACCTTGGCAAGTTTAGGACGGGCATGACAACGACGTCACCTTCGTTGTGTATCACCAAACTAAAGGTGGTGGGATTGGATGTTAGTTAAGAGAAACTTCTAAGCAACACCTGATTGAGCATATCATGTTTTAATCTGAGTTGCATAATACTAAGTCTATTTTCCAAGAATGGTTTTAAACTTTAAACGTGCATATCCATTGAGTTGAATTATGAGATTATGAGTTGAGTTGAGCTTTACTTGTTTACGTTAGCCATTCTTATATACCAATATATTACATGTATTGACATCCATTTGGGTTTGTATCATTAGTGATGCAGATACAAGTGATAGAGGACTTCAACCGAGCGCATCGTTGAGCTCCTATTTCACATTTTTAGAATTGGTGAGCCCTCCTTGCTATCAGAAGGAGCCCTTTTATCTCTCATTCAGTATTTTTTTATTTCTTTGATTTGGGGTAGCCATGGTCTGTCATGGTATAATCTAGACTGATAGATAGAGGCTTCATAGATATTGAGCAGAGGTTTGTCGATTGTTATTTTATTTTCAAACTTGATCATTAGAAGTTATATTTTATAAGAGTTTTATTTATCTATTTGATGTATTTTCTTGAGTATTCTTCCACTGTCATGTTGATGTGATGATGAGTGCCAGGTGGTACTGTTAGGGAACTAACAATGATTCTTCAAGTGCCGATCACACCAAGGGTACCCTCTCGGGGTGTGACAAACTTGGTATCAGAGCATAGAGTTCGAGTGTCCTAGGGAGTCTATGAAGCCGTGTCTAGTAAAGTCGTGTTTATGAGTTTGTTGTGCACCACACTTTATGAGCAGAAAGCTATGGGACATTAGAATAGTTACACTTCTTTTGTATTCTGAGTTTATGCGATAAAGTTTAACTTTATAAAGCTCTTTTCTAATTCCTGCAATACGTGTTTGCAGATCATGCCTCCTAAGCGTACTGCCACCCAAAGAGATACCCCAACTAGCAATACTGAGAATCCCCGACTAGAGGTGCCTGCTCAGATGGAGATGAAGGGTCGAGGTCGACCAACTAGAGCCACCGGTGTTCCACAAGAACCTACTATTGCACCTGTTTCTACTACAGAGGCTTATTTCAGAGGAGCTATTATTATGCTCACCCAGTTGGTAGCCGTGTAGAGTAGGAATCGGAGTTCACCGACTCCTAGTTCTAGTTCCCAAGAGCTGACTACTGCTATAAGACTTAGAGATTTCTTGAGGATGAACCCACCAGTCTTCACCGAGTCTAAGGTTGAAGAAGACCCCCATAACTTTATTGACGAGATGTGGAAAGTCCCAAAAGCTATGCATGCGACTGATATAGAGGGAGTTGAGCTTGCTTCTTATTAGCTTAAGGATATTGCAAATGTCTGGTATTATCAGTGGGAAGAGGTTCAAGGTGAGGATGCTAAGCCTGCTGAGTGGAGTGAATTTGAGAGTGTCTTCCTTGATCACTTTTTTCCCTAGGAGTTAAGAGAAGCGAAGATTGAAGAGTTGAACTTGAAGCAGGAGGGGTCGACTGTCAAAGAATACAACCTCAAGTTCATCCAGGTATCCAGGCATGCCCCAGAGATGATCCAAGACAGGAGGGTGAGAATGAGAAAATTCATATCTTTCTTAGTTAAATATGCGAAGAAGGTTATTCCAGGTATAGAATCTCTAGGCTTATGGTGTATGCGCAACATGTAGAGGAGGATAAGAAGAAGGATAGCGAGGAGCATCTGAACAAGAAGGCTAAGTTAGCAAGGCCTTAGTCTAATCAACCTAAGTAGAGTAAGGGAGATCGATCCTACTTCCAGAGGACATCTAATAGTTATGAACCTTCCTCGGTCAGTGCACCAACTCCGAGCAATAAGCATGATCAGAAGTCCGAAGGTCTGTATAACTCAAGAGCACAGGGTCCCCAGTCTCAGGCTAGTATGACCCTTAGATCGAAGGGGAAGCCACCTTGTGAAAAATATGGCAGGATGAATTTGGGAGAGTTCAGAGAGGGATGGAATGGTTGCTTTAAGTGTGGCCAAATGGGTCATTTTCAGAGGGAGTATCTGATGTGGGGAAATAAGGCCCAGTTTTCTACTACAACACCACCAACCAAAGATGATAAGAGAGGTGTTGCACCAGGGACATGCGGTGGGGAAAAATTATCTGTATGCGATGGGGAACCGATATGACCAAGAGGCTATGCCAAAAGTTGTGATAGGTATGTTTTGAGTTTTTACATTTGATTGTTATGCTTTGCTTGATTCGGGTGCAACTCTATCCTTTGTAACTCTATATATGGCTAGTAGATTTGAGATTCTTCCTGTATGCTTACTTGAGCCATTTTTTGTTTCTACTCTTGTTGGTGAGTCCATTCTAGCTGAGACGGTCTATAGAGATTGTGTGGTGTCTATTATCGTAGGGATACCCTAGTTGATTTGATTGAATTAGAGATGATTGACTTCAATATGATTCTTGGCATGGACTGACTTCACGCCTGTTATACCTCTGTCGATTGTAGAACCCAAACTATCAAATTCCAATTTTCAAATAAACCTGTTATAGAGTTGTCACGACCCAAAATCCGAGTGTGATGACACTCACCTAACCCACCAAGGCGAGTTAGCCCAAAATCCAACAACTTAACAAAATAGAAAAATAAGAAGGTAACCATCTAATATATATATATATATATATATATAAGCAGAAGAAAACTAATACAACCAACCCAAGAACTGGTGTCACATGTACAAGTCTCTATGTATCAAATACTCAAATGTAATACATGTCATAATGTCTAGTCCTCAAATAGAACAAAAACATAAAATTGAATCCTCAAAGGCCTGCTAAAGAAATAAGCAGCTACCTTACAAGTAATGCAGAAGCTCGATCCAACAAATAAAAGTCTAGCAGGATGGACCGGGCTCACAACTTACAAAAATGTAGCAAGGGGGTGAACACCAAACAACTAGGTACTCAGCGAAATGGAACTAACATAAAGTAAAGCAATGAAGAACACAAGTAACTCCTTAAATCCCAACCACAACCGTCGAACTACAACCTTGCACTCAGAAAAGTCCCAGCACAATATAGTATACATATCACAATAGTGTAAATATACTCATCATTTGGCATAATATCTCAAAACACAGGTATATAAGTAGACCCAACACTTTCCTACAATAAAAAATAATATAAGCATACAACCTCATAACAATATACGACAATATCAACCAGATATGAAATGGAATGGAGTGGATGCCATGAAAAGTACATAATGCAATGCAATGTCAAGTAATCGTGATGCATGTCTGTCCTAGAATTCACATCCACTCGGCGGATGTATCACCTCAGTCGGAACCCATGGGGGCCATACAAGGACCATGTATTTATGATCATGAACGACAATGACCTTAGTTCATGTCACCTATCCATAAATCACCTCGGACATAATATCCGCTGTCATATTACCTTAGCCCGAGCGATAGAACCTCGACCACCAATTCACATGTTACGTTATTCACATCTCGACCGTAGCCATCATAAGTATCAATGCACAAATAATAATAAATAAAATGTGCATGATCACAATTATATCATAGTATCAACATCATAATGATATCATTATCTCAATACCATCAGTAGTTCAACATCATCAGTGTTTCAATATCATAAATGTCTCAATATCATCAATATCTCAATATCATCAATGTCTCAATATCATCAGTATCTCAATATCATTAATGTCTCAATATCATCAATATCTCAATATCATCAATATCAAATGATTTGTAGCCATCATAAGTATTAATGTACAAATAATAATAAATGAAATGTGCATGATCACAATTATGTCATAGTATCAATATCATAATAATCTCATTATCTCAATATCATCAATAGTTCAACATCATCAATGTTTCAATATCATCAATGTCTCAATATCATCGGTATCTCAATACCATCAATGTTTTAATATCATCAGTATCTCAATATCATCAATGTCGAATAATTCACAAGATCACATAGATTACGAACTCATAATTAATTTATAAAACAATGTAGCACTATATGAACAAGTATTCAATATAAGAAGTCACGATCAAACCTACAATGATACATTTCAACCCCCAAATACTTAATTCCATACACATAGAAGCATACAAGGTCCATTCATACTTAACAAAGGTTAAAAGTCCACTTGCCCCAGATAAAGTCTTGAGACAAGTTGAAATTGCTGCTTTACCCTCATATGGTACTCCAAATCACCACAATCTATTCATATATGACATCACAATCACATAACGAGTCTAATGATACTAAAATCAATTAATTCAGATAAAAAGGGTAAACTGGTAAAAAATATCATACCAGAAAACATTGTTAGAAACTAAAAATTAATATATGAAAATGTTCTCCACGTAATAAGGAACTTAATAATGAAAATATTTTTGAAAATGGAGTTAAGATGATAGAGAAATCAACGATTCAAGTTTAGGAAACTCAATTCCGAAAATCCCCAAATTTCACCATTAAAATCCAAAATTAGAATTTAAAACCATAAATTAGTCAATGGAAATCGACGAAATAGGTTAGAAAATAACTACCCAATCAATTTTCCTTCAAAACCTTGAAAATTCTCTCTTAGAACGAAGCTTGAAATGCCAAAAATGGTGGAAAGGGTTTCAATCACATCTTTAAAACTGTTCACTGTTCAGGTAAAAATAATGCTCTGTGAACGCGGAACCTTATCAACGAACGCGGAGGTTTAATGCTCCCCACCCTCCGTGAATGCGGAGGTCCTCAGCATAGAGCTCCGCAAACGCAGAGAGGGGTTTTACAAACTGGAGGTAACTCTGGCCAAACCTCCGCGAATGTGGTCCCACTCCCGCAAATGCAGAGTACAAAAGGAGAGGCACTAGAACTAAGAAAACCAACAGACACACAACATAAATAAATCACAACTGGACTTTCAAAATTTGTTCAGAACCCTGTGAACACAAACCAAATATGGAATCCTATCCAAAATGACAATTTAGACTCAATGGAGTTGTCAGAA
Organism: Solanum aculeatissimum; assembly: GCA_038996855.1. NCBI lineage: Eukaryota > Viridiplantae > Streptophyta > Magnoliopsida > Solanales > Solanaceae > Solanum > Solanum aculeatissimum. Next base: position 42,101 of record JBCEWC010000859.1, on the reverse strand, counting down.
TTTGAATCAGAAACCTCCGTGGTCCTGAACCCGAGAAAGATCATTAAAACTAGGTTTAGACTCAAAACTCAAAATATTAATGAAAGCTCTAAAAATTACAACGAAGCCATATCTAGCGTTAGTTTCACCGCCCGAAACCACGGTAACTGACAAAATTTTGATATAAGCTCCCAATCTCCGAATGTTGACAGTCAAACCTATGATCCAAAATGAACTAGAATTGTAACTTTGGGCCTAAAATCTCCATTTCAACTCTGAATTCAATTCTACAAGTACTCCTAGACCAAATTCAGCATCTCGAAACTGATAGAATTGATTGAATCAAATTTTGACACTCGAAACTTGAAATGACCTCAAAGGCTTAAAGTTGTAAATTTTTTAATTTATCAAGAATCTCAAAAGGACCAATGAACCTCTAACTAAACTTGCCTTTCTTCCCGAATCTCATAACACCCTTCAAAGAAGAGACTTTCAGCCAAACCATATCCCCAACCGCAAACTCTAAAGGTCGAACCCACCTATCAACATAGCTCTTTTGGTAACTCTGGGGTGTCACCATTCTACCCTAGATCAACCGCACCCGCTCAATATCATCTTTTAACATGTCAACACCCATACTTACCACCACTACTGTATCAAACCAACCTATGGGCGATCTGCATCTCCGGTCATACAATGCCTCAAAAGGAGCCATTTGAATGCTAGAATGATAACTGATATTGTACACAAACTCTGCCAAGGCCAAATCTGGTTCCACCTAGCCCCAAAATTAATAACACAGGCTCGGAGCATGTCCTTTAATACTTGAATGGTCCTTTGGATTGGCCATCAGTCTGGGGTGAAAAGCTATACTCAAATCCAAATAGGTACCCAACCCACTCTGCAAGGTCGTCTAAAAATGTGAAGTAAACAGTGAGCCTCAATATGACACAATGGAAACCAAGACCCCGTGAAGTCTCACAATCTAATTGGCATAAAACTATGTCAGTCTCTGCGCAATATACTTCACTTTAAGAGGAATGAGGTGGGCGGACTTGGTCAATCGATCCACCCCTCTAAATAGTGTTAAAATCCCCACAGTAGGAGGTAGGCCGACCACAAAGTCCATAACAATACATTCCCACTTCCACTCGGGAATGAGCATTCTCTTAAGCTCTCCACCTGGCCTCAAGTGCTCATACTTAACCTGCTGACATGTCAAGCACCTGGATACAAACTCTAAAATATCTCTCTTCATACCGGGCCACCAATAATGCTGACTCAGATCATAGTACATCTTCGCTGCCCCTGGATGAATAGAGTATTTAGCACAATATGCCTTCTCAAGTATCTATCTAATCAAATCTCCCACCTTAGGCACACAGATACGACTCTCAATCCGCAAAACACCATTAGAATCAAGCATTGCTTTCCTAGCTTCTCCTCTAGTCACTTTATCCTGAATAATACATAACTTCTCATTCTTAAACTGCCTCTCACGAATCTAATACATCAAGGATGAGTGGGCCTCAATGGAAGCAAGTACACGTTGCTCTAAAATCTACAACATCACCAACCCATTAGCTAGCCTCTGAACATCTCTAGCCAATGATCGCTCTTCAACCCAAATAGCTGCTAGGCTCCCCATACTGGAATTCTTCCTACTCAAAGCATTGACTACCATATTGGCCTTCCCGAGATGACAAAGAATAGTCAAGTCATAATCTTTTAGAAGCTTAGTCCACCCTTTTTGTCTCAAATTTAGATCCCGCTGACTGAAGATATACTAAAGACTTCGATGGTTAGTAAAGATCTCACAATGGACTCCATATAAATAGTGATGCCATAACGTCAACACGAACACAACCGCTGCCAACTCTAAATCATTGGTAGGGGTAGTTCTTCTCACGGGCCTTTAACTATCTAGAAGCATAAGCAATAACCTTTATTTTTTGCATCAACACACCACCTAGCTCCACTCCCAAAATGTCACAATAAATAGTGAAATCAACACCCTCCTCCGACAATATCAGATAAGAGCTGAAGTCAACAATAACTTGAAATTTTAGAAGCTCTCTTCATACTTATCAGACTAATGAAACATCACATTCTTCTGAGTAAGTGTAGTTAGTGGAGCTACACCTGAACAAAGCAGCGATAATAACCAGCCAAAGCCATAAAACTACGAATCTCTATAGCTGAGGTAGGCCTAGTCCAACACTGAATGACCTCAATCTTTGCTAGATCAACTCGAATACCCTTCTTGGACACCATATGCCTCAAGAATTCTACCGAACTCAACCAAAACTCGCACTTGGAGAATTTTACATACAACTTCTCCTCCCTAAGCCTCTGGAGCACAATCTTCAAATGTCTCACATGGTCCTTCTCAATCTTGGAATAGACCAAAATATCATTGATGGACACAATTATGAGCAAATCCAGATACAACCAGAACACTCCATTCATCAACTTTATAAATGTTGTAGGGGCGTTAGTCAAATCAAAGGACATAACAAGAAACTCATAATGTCCATACCTGGTTCAAAAAGCTATCTTGGGAATATTTGATGACCGAATATGAAACTGATGATACTCAAACCTCAAGTCAATCTTAGAAAACACTATAGATCTCTTAGACTAGTCAAATAGATCATCAATGCGAGGGAGAAAGTACTTGCTCTTGATAGTCACTTTGTTTAACTATCTATAATCAATACACATCATTATGGATCCATCCTTCTTCTTAATAAACAAAACTAGGGTACCCCAAGGTGAAATACTAGGGCGAATAAAGCTCTTACTCAACAGATCCTGAAGTTTCTCCTTTATCTCCTTCAACTCAGTTGGAGCCATCCAATAGGAAGTGATAGAAATGGGCTTGGTGCCTGGGTCAAGGTCAATAGCAAAATCAATGTCCCGATCAGGAGGAACTCCTAGAAAATTAGTAGGAAACACATCCGGGAACTTACAAACCACTGGAATAAACTCCATAGAAGGTGCCTCAGTAATAATATCATGAATAAAAGTTAAGTAAGACAAACACCCATGATTAATCAACTTTTGGGCCCTTATATAATATATCACTTTACTAGGATAAGGACCTTTCAAACCAGTACACTCAATCCTCAGTCTACCTGGTATGGCTAAGATAACGATCTTGGCGTAATAATCAAGCATAGCATGATAAAGAGATATCCAATCCATTCCCAGAATAACATCAAAATATACCATATTCAATATAATCAAGTCTACCCAAGTCTCATAGCCCGCCAAAGTAACAAGATAAGATTGGTACACCCGATCCACTACTAGGGACTCTCCTACTAGGGTCAAGACATGAACAGGAACATATATGAAATCACAAGGAAACGCAAACCCCAAGGAGAAATAAGCAGACATAAGAATAGGTAGAGTCAGGATCAAATAACATAGATGTAGGGCAATGGAAAACTTGAACAATACCTATGATCACAGCATCAGAGGCCTTGGCCTCAAGTCTACCTAGAAAAGCATAACAATAGACACCTCAACCTACACTCGTAGAAGTTGACCCCTTACTACCTGACTAAGTGAAAGTATCACCTGGTCCCCTACCACCAGTATATCTATCTCTATCAGTCTGACCTCTACCTTGACGCCTAGTCTGCAGGCCTGAACCTCTAGCTAGCGATGTCAGATCTTTGATCGGTGTTATGGAGTATGTATAATGAAGCCCATAATGAGTCTACATAGGGCACTGTCATATCAAATAATTTGGAGATCCATATTCATAGCAAGATCTCGGGGTGAACCACTGTTGTAAAGTAACAGGATGGATGTTGTAGTCTCTCTAGCCTGTAGGCCTGTGTTGGAAACCAGATGAACTCTATCTGGATCTATAGGAATCATGGGGACTTCGTCCTCCTTCTGAAGCTGGCAAGGCTGCATGAACCCAACGATGCTAAAAAGAACTACCTCCTCTAACCATACCTTTACCCCCTGATGGAGCACCTGAATATTGTCCTGAAGTACGAACCCTTTTGAGGTCCGTAAACTCCTTCCTCTGTATCAACTCTGCCTCCTTGGTAACATTAACCACCGACTAAAAGGAATCTCCATCCCTACCTACCAAGAATATTGACTGTTTGATAGGATATACTAGCCCACTCATAAATCGATGGACTTTCTCCATCTTGGTCTGAAGTATAGCTATAGTATGATGGGCCAACTGGCAGAAGTGAACCTCATACTCTAAAACTATCATGGCGCCCCGCCTCAAACTCATAGATCTTAATAGACTCTCCTCGTGAACACTCCAAGGCATAAATCGATCATAAAAAGCATCAGAGAACGTCTCCCAAGTCATCTGAGGAGACCCAGCTAGAAGGGATCTTGTGTAAATCCTCCACCACTCCTTGGTTGGCCCATGGAGCTGGAAGGTGACATATCTCACACCATGTGCATCTTCTAGGCCCAAGTCTCTAGTAACTCTCTACAAGTGGTCAAAAACTCATGTGCATCCTCTATCTTCCCACCCTGAAACTAAGGTGGGGATATCTTTTGGAATCTCTCATACCCCCGTTGCTCATCATCAGTCAAGGTAACTACTGGTGGAATCTCAATAATTGAAGCTACTTGTGGCTGCTCCACCTTAACCTGGGCCTCGAGGACCTACTGTTGATCCTGAGGCTGAACCCTAACTCGAGTTTTTGAAGTACCAGAAGTATTAGCTGGGGTACCATTCTGCCCTAAAGTCTCCAACACACCCAAAACTCTTACTAGTGTATCATGAAGTAGTTGTGTTGTAGAAACCTCATGTGGAACCTGCTCCTATATAGGCTCCAAAGATGGCTTGAGGGAGATACCCCGATCATAATCCCTTGACGGTACGACTCCTCGACCCTGGTCTCTAGCTCACCCTCTGGCATGACCCCTACCCCTAGCTGGGGTCTTAATAGCAGCATCAGGGGCCACCTCTCCTCATCTTGAAGCAATGGTAGCTTTGGTCCTCACCATATGTCAAAGGACACACAAACACTCAACACTAAAACCAAACCATGCACGAATGCACCAGAATAAAGTAAAAGAAAATTTTCTAACAGTCTTCATAGCCTCTCAAGTATAAGCAACAAATGTCTCTGCACCAATTGTAAAGATTGTACTAGACTGGGCTCGTACACATGTGAGACCTATAAACCTAGGGTTATGATACCAAATTGCCATGATCCACAATTTGAGTGTGATGACACTCACCTAACACACCAATGCAAGTCCGCGCAAAATCCAAAAAACTTAATAAAATAGTAAAAGTGGAAGGTAATAGTCTAATAATATATATATATATATATACAAAAGAAAACTAATACAACTAACTCAAGAACTGGTGTCACATGTACAAGCCTCTATGTATCTAATACTCAAATAAAATACAAGTCATAATGTCTAGTCATCAAATAGAACAAAAACATAGAAATGGACCCTCAAAGGCCTGCTGAAGACATAAGCAACTACCCCACAAGTAATCCGGAAGCTTGATCCAACAAATAGAAATCTTGCAGGTGGACCGAGCTCACAACCTACAAAAATGTAGTAAGGGGGTGAGCACAAAAAAACTAGGTACTCAGTGAAATAGAACTAACCTAAAGTAAAGCAATGGAGAATACAAGTAACTCCTTAAATCCCAATCACAATCCGTCGAACTACAATCCTGCACTCAGAAAAAGTCCTAGCATAATATAGTATACTGATTATAGTAGTGTAAATATACTCATCATTTGACATAATATCTCAAAACACAGATATGTAAGTAGATCCAATACTTTCCCACAATCAGAAATAATATAAGTATACAACCTCATAACAATATATGGAAATATCAACCAGATATGAAATGGAATGGAGTGGATGCCATGAAATGTACATAATGCAATGCAATGTCAAGTAACGTGATGCATGTCTGTCCTAGAATACACATCCGCTGAGCCGATGTACCGCCTCAGTCGAAACCCATGGAGGTCACACAAGGACCATGTATTTGTGATCATGACCGACAATGACCTCGATTCATGTCACCTGTTTGAAAATCACCTCAGACCCAATATCCACCATTATATTACCTTGGCTCAACCGTTAGAAACCTTGGCCACCAATCCATATATTATCTTATTCACATATCGGCCTAAGCCATCACAATTATCAATGCACAAATAATAATAAATGAAATATGCATGATCATAATCATATCATAGTATCATTATCATAATGATCTCATTATCTTAATATCATCAATAGTTCAACATCAGTAGTGTTTCAATATCATCAATATCATTAATGTCTCAGCATTATCAGTATCTCAATATCATCAATGTCATAATATCATCAGTATCTCAATATCATTAATGTCTCAACATCATCAATATCTCAATATCATCAATGCCAAATGAATCATAAGATCACATGGATTACTAACTCACAATTAATTTATAAAGCAACGTATCACCATATGAACAAGTATTCAATATAAGAAGTCATGATCAAACATACAATGATACATTTCTATCCCAAATATTTAATTCCGTACACATAGGAGCATACAAGGTTCATTCATACTTAACAAAAGTTAAAAGTCCATTTGCCTTAAATAAAGTCTCGAATCAAGTCAAAATCACCACTTTTACCCACTTACGATACTCTAAATCACCATAATTTATATACATATGGTATCACAATTACATAACAAGTGTAATGACGCTAAAATCAATTAATTTAGAAAAAAAGGATAAAGTGGTCAAAAAATCTCATGCTAGAAAATGTAGCCAAAAATTGAAAATTAATACATGAAAATGTTCCCCGCATAATAAGGAAGTCAATGGTGAAAATGATTTTTAAAATGGAGTTAAGATGATAGAGAAATCAACGATTCAAGTTTAGGAAACTCAATTCCGAAAATCCACAAATTCCACCATTAAAACTTAAAATTATAAGTTAAAATCATAAATTAGTCAATGAAAATCGATGAAATAGGTTAGACAATAGTTACCCAATCAATTTGCCTTCAAAACCTTGAAAATCCTCACCTAGAACAAAGCTTGAAATGTCAAAAATGTTGAAAAAGGTTTAAATCACATCTTTAAAACTATTCATTCTTCAGGTAATAATAATGCTCCACGAACAGGGAGGTTTAATCCTCCCCACCCTCCACAAATGTGGGGACTCGATCCATGAACGTGAAGGTCCCCAGTACAAAGCTTTACAAATGCAAAGAGGGGTTCCATGAACGTGAAGGTCACTAAGGCCAGACCTTTTGAACACGAAGTAGAAAAGGAGGTGCACCAAAACTAAGAAAACCAGCAAACACAATAAATCACAACTGGTCTTTTGGAATTCGTTTGGAACCCCATGAACATAAAACAAATATGAAACCCTACCAGAAAACACATTCCAGACATAATGGAGTTGTCAGAATACGAATCCAGAATCTCCGTGATCCCAAACCTGGGAAAGATCATTAAAACTAATTTCGGACTCAAAAACACAAAATATTTATGGAAGCTCTAAAAATTACAATGAATCCATATCTAGCATTAGTTTCACCACCCAAAACCACTAGAACTGATTGAATTTCGACACAGGCTCCCAAACTCTAAATGTTAACCAAAGTCAAACCTATGATCCAAAATGAACTAGAATTGCAACTTGAGCCTAAAATCTCCATTTTAACTCTGAATACTATTCTACAAGTTCTCCTAGACTAGATTCAACATTCTAGAATTGATGGAATCAACAAAATCGTTTCCACACTTGAAACTCAAAATGACCTTAAAACTCAAAATTTCCAACTTTAAGCCTTTAAAAACTCTTTCGTTTGTAAAACTCCTTCTTTTTACATGATTTTCAAAATCTGACTTTTAGACTCATTCAAAAATAACCCAAGATAACTTTTAGAAAGAAAAAAATGATAATTAAGTCAAAAATATAAAAAATAACCTTCGAGGTCATTACAAGAGTGGATGGGTAATTCTGTTGCGCCTAAAGGTAAGTTTATTTTCTACCTTAAGGCCAGGAAGTTAATCTTAAAGGGATGTATCTATCACCTCGTGCTAGTTATATCTAATGATGTTAAGCCTCCTACCCTGAATCTGTCTCGATTGTGAATGAGTTTCCTAAAGTATTTTTTTGAGGATCTACCTGAAGTCCCTCTTGATAGGGAAATTGACTCCAGAATGGATGTTCTCCCCGACACTCAACCTATCTCCATTTTGATGTATGGAATGACCCTTGCTGAGTTGAAAGTGTTGAAGGAGAAATTGAGAGATTTGCTAAAGAAGGGATTTATTAGATCGAGTGTCTCACCACGGGGTGCTCTTGTCCTATTCATGAGAAAGAAGGATGGTTTCCTCAAATTGTGTCTTGACTATAGTCTGTTAAATAAGGTGACAATCAAGAATAAATATCCCTTTTTGAGGATTGGTGACGTTTTTGACCAACTTTAGAGTGCCACCAGTTTCTCTAAGATAAACCTGAGATCAGGCTATCGCTAGTTGAAAGTGAGAGAAGTGATATCCTGAAGATGGATTTTCGAACCCAATATGGTCACTTAAAGTTTTTGGTAATGTCCTTTAGGTTGACAAATACACTTGTAATCTTTATGGACTTGATGAACGTAGTATTTAGACAGTACCTTGACATGTTCATGGTTGTATTCATCGATGAAATTTTAGTATATTCCAGAGATGAGGAGGAGCACACTATTCACCTTAGGATTTCCTTGTAAATGCTCAAGGATAACGAGTTATATACAAAGTTTTTGAAGTGTGAGTTTTGGTTCAAATCTATGGTATTCCTAGGCCAAGTGGTTTTAGGTGATGGTATATAAGTGGACACTTAAAAGATTGAGGTGGTTAAGAACTGGCCTAGACCAACCTCTCCAACTGGTATAAAAAGCTTTTTGGGTTTGGTTGGCTACTATCAGAAATTTGTTAAAGGATTTTCTTCCATATCCGCACCGTTGACTAGACTGACTTAGAAAAAGGTCAAGTTTTAATGGTCCGATGAGTGTGAGAAAAGTTTTCAAGAGTTGAAAACAAGGTTGACCACTGCCCTAGTGTTGACCTTGCCTGAAGGAACTGATAGATTCGTCATTTATTATGATTCTTCGAGAGTGGGATTGGGATGCATATTGATGCAGAAGAGAAAAGTTGTTTCTTATGCTTCTAGGCAACTCAAGGTGCATGAGAAGAATTACTCCACACATTACTTGGAACTGGCAACAACGGTATTTTCTCTCAAGCTATGACGCCACTACTTATATGGAGCACATGTGGATGTCTTTACATACCATAAAAACCTGCAATATATGTTCACCTAGAAAGAGCATAATTTGAGGAAGAGGAGATGGCTAAAGTTACTCAAAGACTATGACATACCATCCTCTACCACCCAAGTAAGGCTAACATAGTTGTCGATGCTCTTAGAAGATTGTCTATGGGAAGTACCACTCATATGGGGAAAGAGAAAAATGAGCTAGCTAAAGAGGTTCACAGACTGACACAATTGAGAGTTCAACTAGATAAATTCGATGAAGGCGGCGTACTTGTGTACAATGGGTCTGCATCATCTCTAGTGGTAGAGGTAAAGGAGAAGCCAGACTAAGACCCTATCTTGTTGTAATTGAAAGCAAATGTGCATAAGTAGAAGGTAATGACTTTCGCCAAAGAGGGAGATAGAGTATTGTGATATCAAGATAGATTATGTGTTCTAGATGTTGATGGTATACGAGAAATAATCATGAAAGAAGCTCATAACTTTAAATATTCTATTCGTCTAGGCTTAACTAAGATATACCATGACTTGAGAGAAGTTTATTGGTGGAGTGGAATGAAAAAAGATATTGCTGAGTTCGTTTCTAAGTGCTCAAATTGCCAACAAGTTAAGGTTGAGCATCAAAGGCCATGTGGATTATCTTAGAACTTTGAGATTCCAAAATGAAAGTGGGAGATTATTAACATGGACTTCATCAAAAGTTTACCGAGGTCTCACAAACAACATGATTCGATTTGGGTGATAGTTGATAGGATGACTAAACTTGTGCACTTCTTGGCAGTAAAGATGATTAACACTACAGAGGATTATGACTGACTGCATATAAAGGATATTATCATATTGTATGGAGTTCCTTTGTCTGTCATCTTAGATAGAGAATCTCAATTCACTACCCAGTTTTGGAGATCATTCTAGAAAGTCTTGGGTTCGAAGGTGAACCTTGACACTGCTTTTCACCCTTAGACTGATGGTCGGGCAGAGCGCATAATTCAAACCTTGTAGGATATGTTGAGGACTTGCATCATTAACTTCAAAGGTAATTGGGATTACCACTTGCTTCTTATTGAGTTTGCCTACAATAACAACTTTCATTTGAGTATTCAAATGGCTCCATATGAGGCACTTTATGAGAGGAGATATTGATCATCACTTAGTTGGTTTGAGGTGGGTGTGCCCGAGTTAATTGGACTATACTTGGTTTACCAAGACATGGAGAAGGTGAAGATCATACGAGAAAGATTGAAGACTGCACAGAGTCGATAAAAATCCTATATGAATATTAGGAGAAGAAACTTAGAGTTTGAGGTCAATGATTGGGTGTATTTAAAAGTGTCACCTATGAAGGAAATAATGTGATTTGGGAAGAAATGAAAGCTGAGTCCGAGATACATTGGTCCTTACCAGATTCTGAAGAGGGCGAGCAATGTAGATTATGAGTTAGAGCTACCACTAGAGTCGGAAGCCATCCATCCAGTCTTCCACATTTCCATGCTAAAGAAGTGTTTGGGAGATCCATGGTTGTGAATATTGAGAGTATTATATTGAAGGATAACTTGAGCTATAAGGAGATTCCCGCTAAAATCCTTAATCGACAGGTTTGCAAGTTGAGGACCAAAGGATTGTATCTGTTAAGGTACTGTGGAGAAATTAGTTAATAGAAGAAGATACTTCAGAACCTGAAGAGGATATGAAGGCTAAATGAAAATATTTATTCCTGCCTATTGATGATGAGAGAGTTGTTGGTAATGATTCGTTCCTATTCTTTGAGTTTGAATGACGGTCAGGTCCTAGAGTCTGATTGATGGTTACTTTGAGTTGTTGATTGATTATTTGCTTAACTGCTTAATTGATTGATTGCATGAGCAATTTATGAACTATTTGATTGTTAGAGTATAAGTTATGATTCGTGCCTTGACTAGGTTCGTAGATTTGCTCTTCATTCGGGGACGAATGATCCCAAGGGGGAGATAATGTAACACCTCTCTTATTTATTACACCTAGCCTGCTGTAAATACCAGAAGAAGTTGAGGAAATGACTGAGAAAAAATCACTGAAAGAAAACCACAAAGGCCACCTATGACCCGTAGAGTGATCTACAATCCATAGATGAGGCCACCTACGACCCGTAGAGTAATCTCCCTTCTATCTACTTGAGTTGAATTCGTGAATAAGAATTGAGTATTGAAAATTCTATGATCCTAATCTTTACGTTGCTTGCATATATTTTGAGTTTCTATACGTATTTATGAATGAATTAAGAATTAAATGTTGGTCATATGAGATTGAAGTATAAAACTTACATTCTGTATTATGAACCTTGATTTGCATTATTTTATTAAACCTTTGTTGCATTGATCGGATTAAGACTATGACTATGATTTCTTGATTGAGTAAATTGAGCACGAGGAGCATATTTCCTGTACTTATGCATATTTAATGAACATCCTACTTGTTTTATGTGATGATCATGATCGAGTGGAGTCTAAATGACCATTTGAGTTTGAGTTGAGTTATGATTGCATGCATGATTGACCACCCTGATTGACTTGAGTTGAGTTGAGCAGATTTGAGATAATCGAAAGAGATGAGTTTTGAGTTGATTGGCATAAACATGTTTTAGTCTTAGGAGAAGCATTGAGCACTGATATGGGAGTGATTAAATAACTACTCTAACCCATAAACTACGTTGCATGTGTAGGATAATCGTATAGTTAATTCTGGCAGCTCATGTCCCAAAATGATGGACATTTATACTGGATCCAAGAGAGAGTTGATCGCCCCTTACCTTGACAAGTTTAGGATGTCATGGTAATGGCGTCACCTTCTTTGTCCATTACTAAACTAAAGGTGGTGGGATTGAATGTCGGTTAAGAGAAACTCTTAAGCAACACCTGATTGACCATACCATGTTTTAAACTGAGTTGCATAATACTGAGTCTATTTTCCAAGCATGGTTTTAAACTTTAAACTTGCATATTCATTGAGTTGAGTTATGAGATGATGAGTTGAGTTTATTGAGTTTAGTTGAAATTTACTTGTTTACTTTAGCCATTCTTATATACCAATGTATTCCATGTAGTGACGTCCATTTGAGACTGCATCATTAATAATGTAGATACAGGTGATAAAAGACTTCAGCTGACGCATCGTTGAGGTCCAGTTTGGCATTTTCAGAATTGGTGATCCCTCCTTGCTATCTAGAGGAGCCTTTTTATCTTTTATTCAATATTTTTTTTATTTCTTTGATTTGGGGTAGCCATGACCTTTCATGGTACCATCTAGACGGATACCTAGAGGCTTCATAGATGTTGAATAGAGGATTGTCGATTGTTATTTTATTTCCAAACTTGATCAGTTGAAGCTATATTTTATAAGAGTTTTATTTATTTATTTGATGTCTTTTCTTGTGTATTTTTTCGTTGTCGAGTTGATGTAAGGATGAGGCCAGGTGGTTCTCTTGGAGAACCAATAATGGTTCTTCAAGTGTCAACCACGCTACGGGTATCCTCCCCCTTTAGTAAAAAATTATACTATTTTTATATGATTAAAATAATTTTTTATGCATATATAATAGATGTTGAACCTCCTTTGATTAGTCTATGTGTCTACTTCTTAAAATGTTGACCCCCTTAAAGAAAATCTTGTATCCACCCACTGATTGTGGCCGAGAGATGGATAAGGTAACATGTGGATTGGTGGATGAGGTCTCTACCGGTTGATGATATGGCTGAGGTTTCTGCTAATCGTGTGAGTATTAGTTGGGGTTTCTACTGGCAATGTTCATGGATATGTAATGATTAATCAAGGTTTCTGCCGATATGATCGGGGTGATATTCTAGTCGTGTGAGCATTGACCGAGGTTTCTGCCAGCAATGTTTATGGATACATGGTCCATGTGAGGCCCCATGAGTTTCTTTTTGAGATGATCAACGAATGTGTATCATAGGACAGACATTCGTCATGATTATTTGACATTTCATCACATGGCTTACATTTCATTGCATTCACTCCATCTTGTATCATTCTTTCTTGATATTGTTATTATTGAATTATTGAAAGACTGTGATATATGTTGATAGCTTGAGCCTGATATATAGATATATTGTGAAAACTAGACTATGTGGATACTGTGGATGTTATGGATGCCTATGACATTGATGATTTATTGTACCCCCCGACTTTGGAATTCAGTTGTATATCCTGAGATTTTATTCTATGATATGTTTTTGTGTATATATATTATTGTTATGCTAGGACTTTTCTTACACTTTATTTGGATGGTAGTTATGTATTGTTTCATAATTTGTTGTATTGTGTTGTACCGTATTATATTGTATCATACTGTATTGTTCCAATGACTATAATGTTTGGATAGATTGTATTGTTCTTTGTCGTTACATAATGTCATACATCCATAATGTGAATGATAAAACCACAAGAAATTGAAGGGTATGTGGTAGATTCCATGAAAAGATAGGGTAAATGATAAAGTAGAATTATTAAATAAATAAAGTAAAAAATGAGAAGAAAATATTAAAGTAACGATGCAACCACACCAAATCGATCGTTATATAAAATGGGTCTTTTCGTTGTTACCTAACGATGGAATTAAACGATATGATACAATGGACTTTAAGTAATAATCAAAACAAACATTGTATTTAAACTAACAATACAATACAACACAACGGGTAAAAACCATCCAAACAAGGAGTTAGTGTAGGTGTGTAGTTCGACGGTTTGTGGTTGGGTGGATAGGAGTACTTGTATCCTTCATTGCTTTAATTTATGTTAGTTTCCATTTGCTGAGTGCCTTGTTATTTGGTGCTCATCCCTTGCTACATTTTTATAGGTATTGATCCCGATCCTTCTTGCTAGGCTTCTTGTTACAGGATCAAGCATTCAAATCATTTGAGAGGTAGTTGCTTGTATCTTTAACAGGCCTTCGAGGATTCTACCTTATGTTTTGTTCTATTTGAGAACTAGACATTGAGACTTATTCTTTATTTGAGTATTCTTATTATTAGAGGCTTATACAAGTGACACCAGTTCTGGGATGATAGTAGTTTTGTTTCCCTATGGTTATCTAACCTATTAGACTGTTTTATCTTCCGCTTTTGATATCGTTTGGGGTTGTTCAGTGTTAGGCTTACTCACCTTAGTGGTTTAGGTGAGTGCCATCACACCCGATTTTCGAATTGAGACAAAGGTACATATTATTTTTTGAAACTATAAAATTATAAAATTATAGATTTGTGTAATATCTTAAGAAGTAATTGATAATTTGTTTTTAACTAAATTCATAAATAAAAAATTCTGAAAAAACATACATTTTGCAAGAACATTATGAATTGCATGTTTGAGAAAAATAATTTATTTTTATAATCATAATTTCATAGTATTACACAAATATTTGATAAAAGATATTCTATCAATTTTGACATCATTCAATATAAGTTAAATTTGTGTATAACCTCATTCAACAATAAAATTCAACTTTATATTAGAATCTTGAACCTCATAGCAAAACAAAATCTCTCATAAATATTTAAGATTGTAATTAATTTACCTTAATTATGTAAGTAATTGATTGTGAAGAAATTTAAATTTGTCGAAAAAGGATGGAATGACAAACACATGAAATTTTATATAAGTTTATTCAATTATATACAAGTTTAATTACGGGATAAGTTTTTTTTAATTATAATTTTGGGCTTTTATTAAAAATTAAAAAATACCATCACACTTTATAAAACACATGACACAGGTAAGTCCAATCCTACTTCATGCTAAAAACTTTAAGACAATACACCCAACAAACAGTTAACTCTAATAGGAGAAATAAAAACACATCGGCCCATTTTCTACTATTGTATATATGCTAAAATCTAGGTTTTCCTAATACATTCTTCAACAGATCTTCTTTGCCTCAATCACTTAAAACTGTTTACTCCATGAAATGCGCAGTTCATGCTCGTCTATTGTGGTAATCAATATTCATCTCTTTTTTTTCATCTGTTGATGGATTTAACTTTCAAAAGTATCTATGATCTTTCTTTTTTGGTTTGTGATTTGATTTGTAACTCGTTTGATCTTTCTTTTTGTCTTTTTATAGTTGTGCTCTCTCATGAATAGAGCAACTTATTTTTGATGTTTTGCTAAAGGTTTCCGTCAAGTGGGATAACTTAACTTCATTGAGTAAGCTTTTTACTTCCCTTCTTTCTTGCTCATCCTTCTCTTTCTCGTACTTTAATATATTAATGTAGCTAAAATGAAAATAATGAGATTCTCCATGAGGTGACTTCTCAAATTGGTCCAAAATTTTCTTTCTTCTTACTCGTGAGATAAAATTTATTACACTGGGCATGTCTATTTCTTTTTTTTTTGCATCTTAATCTATTTATACAATTTGTCATGATCCTAGATAGGCCATGTCTGACATCCAAATTAACTCTTTGATGGGAGGATCATTATTACAATCTAAGTTAACTATCAAGAATAAATATTTAATGACGAGGAAACAGGTTTAAGTAAAGCATATAGTGAGTTCTAATAAACTCAATACGAATAGTCTAACATAATGTAGGAAACAACCTCCCTTAAATCTGAAATTTATTGCATCAAAATATCTACCAATAGTCTAAACAAGAGGGATGCAACCCCAAAAAAATCATAACTACACAATGTCCAAATAGTCTAAGCGCGAAACAAGTAAATTGTGAATCATAGAAGAACTCATGCTAGCCTAAAAAAGCTGACTCACTCTTGGATTCTGAAAACCAGCAATCTCTTAATTGAGCAATGTCTACTTGAAGATGTCCTGTACTAAAAAAAGGCAAGTGCATTATCAACACATATAACAAAAATATACTGGTAGAATCACACCACTATTCCAATAAGTGAAACATAATACGACCAACAACTTAATACACCACACACATATAAAAGAATTTTAATTTACAATTCATGCTCAATACACTACTTTCACAATTATCATTTTTATTATAACAATTCAACAATGGTCCTTTCATGGAATTCAAATTCAAATAATTTGTGAGTCAAAATATGACACTCGATCTAAGAATGTGTTAGATTGTAATATCCGATCTAACAATATGTTGGAATGTGACACCCGATCCAATAATGTGTTAGAACGTGATACCTGATCCAATAATATATTGAAATGTGACACCCAATCCAATAATCACAGTTACAATCATAATGAATAACACAACTAGCATAAATTTGGTGATACGTTCCTCATATGTAATTTGATCATGAGTAATTATTTATTAGGTTCATGTCATTATTTACTATTCACATACATGCATGAAATACTAACAAAGTCGCTAACAAGTATATATAACACAAATGATAATATCAAAATCATTACCTACCTCAAAATAAGCCTTGAAAACTCTAAGTAGCCGGAGTTTTCTCCTTTTCCAAAATTCTGACTCGTTCTTGGTCTATAACAAACTAGAAATACCAAACAATAACAAATAATGACCTCAAATTACCCGAATTATATCAAAATCTTAATTTTTGATTACTTTCATGATCATCTTCCCCAATTAAGCCTTTTTCGCTCCATTAATTGCATGTCACAATCTTTTCTTGTGAGAATTCTCCTAAATTCTAAGGCCTAAAAATGAAATTACAAATTTAAGGAATGATTAACTTATCTTTCTAAATGAAACAGGTGGAAAACTGAATAAAAACTGTCCTAAATCGCTTTGATTTTTCAAGAACAAAGTGGGGAGAAATATGAACAATTTTAGAACTTTTTCTAACTTAACTGATAACTATTTCCCCATGGCGACACTGTCATAGTGGAAATAATTCCGTTGTGATGGATTGCATGACATAAAAACTTGTAACTCGCATTCCAAGTTACCATTTCACAGCACACCCTCAAATCATGATGTTTCAAATTATATTTTTTGCGTCAAGATCTATTTCGTGAGTTCTATTCATTTAAATTCAATTCTATAAAGCCGTACATGCTTCTTATTGTCTTGGCTATCAATTTAAAAGGTCAAACTCATGAATTAATCCCCATTCATCACCAAATTGTTCCATACCTTACACTATTCATATTTCATCCAAGTTTGGCTAAGGGTCAAAATTTTTAAGTTAGTACTTGAAAGTATTTTTGGTCTAATTTCCTTCCACATTAATCTATCCATAACGATGAAGTCAGATCTCTACACAATTATGGAGTGTGTATGCATGAATTTATTTATTTTTATGAGAAAATAGAAGATAATATATAAGTATTTAGAAATATTTTTGTCTCATAAATAAAAAAATAAATTTCTATCACATTACCTATTAAAGAAAAAGAAATATATCCTATTTATTATACATGATAAGTTTTTATATTGTAACTATATAGATGACCTCAATTATTTGAATTGTTTGGATCTAATGGTTGTATTTTTCAATTCCTTTGCTTTTGTCACGCCCCCGGAGGATACCCTTAGCGTGATCGATAGTCAGAGACTATTGCTAACCCCCAAGCGAACTACTCGACCTCATCACATTCATTCAATCGCATTCTACTAGAGGAAGACATCAATGAATAAGAAATACTTAAAGAAATGCAAAGATCAAATAAAAATCAAAGGAAAAAGGCCAAATAATCTACCCATCAACTAAGTAAGACTAGTGTGAAAGAGACTAGTAAAAAATAACATTCAAACATAACTCGACAGTCTAGTCTATGAAACCTCTAAACATGTGACTAGTTGGTACCAATGACAGGTCTATGGCTACCTCAAAATAAAATAAAATAAGTTTGAACTCAAATCTAGAAAGAAACATAGTATCCTACGAAAGTATGGGAGGACTCACCAATCAACTGAATATAAATAGGTCTTCAACGAAGCTCCTGCTAATGACCACTAGTACTTATTTCTGCATCATGAAAAAATGCATGCCCAAATGAACGTTAGTACGTGGAATGTACGAGTATGTAAAAGAGTAGAATGAAACATGTAATGACAGAATAACATCAACTCAAAATAGCTCAACTCAAGAAAGTAGGGAACTCAATCATCATGTCAAGAGTTTAAAGTAAGAATGAAGTTTAGACAATGAACACTCACATACAATCTAATCCAATCCACTCAGAGTACTATCAAGGTCTATTTGGGAGTTTCTCTAACCATCAACCATCACCTATGAGCCAGTGATGATACAACAAAGTGATGTCATTGCCACATCCATCAAATACCTTTCCAGGGTAAAAGACATCCCATCAGTGGATCCACAATAATAACATCAAATCCTCTTTTTGGGACAAAAGGGAAATATCCATTTTTACAATTCAATCCCCTCATACGCGGGCCACATAGTTATTGAGTTTGAGTTGGACTTACTCTTACTCAATTCGGTGCTCAATACTCCTCCCAAGACTCAACATGCTTATAAGATATCAACCCTAAGGTTAACTCATTCATCTAGACTTATTGTACATTTATCTACTCAATTCATCACATCAACTATCACTTTTTGGCTAGGAACACTATTTTATGGTTCAACTCTTGACTCATAACAACTCTCTATCATGCATCATTCTAACTTATAACGTTTAGGAAGCAAAGGTAGAGTTAAAGTATTTAGGAATTTCATAGGCTATTTAGGCTCAATTTATACTCATGCATACTTATTTATGTGCAATATGTAAAAATAATAAGAATTCAGTCTAGGCTTCATGTAGAAAAGAAAAATCATCAATTTCAAGTATTTAATTTGTAAAGGCTGTAATTCATGCAAAATTATATAGAAATACATTAGAATTTAAGAAAAACCTTCATGGAATACTCAATTCACTAACAACTCCATCAACTCGGGTTATGGGGCACATGGAAGAACAAAATTCACGTTTTAATTAGCCTTACATACCTGAAAATTTATATCTTGGAACAACTTAGAAGAATTCTCAAGTTTTTATTTCAAACTCTTGCCTTTTCTCCCTAGAAACCTTGTTCTTAGTTGGAAAGGGTGTTTTAACGTGAAAAAGGTGAACTGATATATTTAGGGCTTTATTTAGGTATAAAAACATCAAGTCTAGGCTTTATAAAGGAGGGAAAAGACTAAAATAATCCTTTAGAAAAAGCTGTCAAAAGTCGTCTACGGGCCCATCTACGGCCGTAGAAACTTCCACGACCCATAGGGATCCTTCTGTAAACTTTTGAGCAAACCTTTGAGATTACTAGAATATTCCACGAGCCCAGTCTACGACCCGTAGAAGTTTCTACGATCCGTAGATGGATCCATAAAGTTTGGGGCTCAAAAATTGATTTTTAGGACTTTTAACCATGAGATACTAGACGGGTCATACTTTAATTCACGATCCGTATGTGGTTAGTAGGACAATTTTGCACCTGGCAGTCTCTAGTAAAATGACCATAACATTTGACTCCGAACTCCAAATAAGGTGAAATCAGTTGCGTTGGGAAGCTAATTCAAGGAGATTTTATTTGGTAGATCGTAGAACACATAATTATCTGTGTGCTAAAATTTATGATCATTTAAAGTTGACCCTTGCATAATCTAATACTAGAAACTCAATTTATAAAAAAGTTTTGAACTCGACTAAGTGTTAAGAGTATCTTATGAATCTAATACACTTCTCATATGTAAGATTAAGTCTCGAAACATATGTGCATGTGAGAATAGATTTATGGGGTGTCACAACTTTGGCCACCACAAATAAAATATATAGACTCTAATAGAGAGAGAGGTTACGAAGGTCAATACACTTCCCACAAATTTCATTAAATTATGAAGATTTTTAATTAAATTTGCTAACTTTTTATAATTGGTGAAGATTTTAATGGCACAATTTTCTAACTTCAAATTTTATAGAAGTAACACAATATTTTTCAGATTCATGCACATTTTTTTAATGTGTTGTTCTTTTTGTAGAAAATTTATCTCCTAAATGTCTCACTTTATTTTTTTAAATCCTTGTCTAAGTGTACCTTCACACATTTTATACTTCTTTCTATCTTCGTTATTTCTCTAAATTTAACATTACTTCAGAGATGAGTCGCTAATTGAAGTCCTCATTTGAGGTTCTCTTAGTGCGTCTCTCATAATTTCTCTACAGATATTATCGAATATTTTTTTGCTCACTTAATTAATTTAAATTTTTTATTTTTAGTCATTATAGTTGGAGTTTTATTTGTGATGTTCTATTTTATATAATTTTTAATTTCACCAAATTATTGATGGTTTATGGCATATATCAATTTGGGGCAATTGCTATGATTTTTAATCTTGTTTTGAAAAGTAAGTAATTTTTTAATTCTAAAATTCATGTCTTAAATTTAGACGATACATTCTGATTTTGACAAAGAACAGTTGTAGGTAATACTTTCTGCATGAAAATTGTACTCAATGAGCTCAAATTTACTAGCACACAACTAAATCAACAAGTGACCATGAACAATAACATCTTAAATTGGAGAATTGAATACTGTTGTGGATTCAAAGTACATCACTCCATTCATGTTCTTATAAAGCTTACATCACATAAATTATAAAATCTTAAACAGTCTTTGAAGTGGTAGCAGTCAACACAAACAAAATAGTTAGAACAAGAGTAACATTGTTTATTTTTTGCAATACATATAGTGCTTCAATTGGATGTGATTTTGCAGGTGATTTTTCTAGGCTAAAAAACAAGGATTCAAACATTAGTGAAAAACGTCTTCTGCAGATGTTTAATAATAATATAATATATTAAATATTTATAGTTAAGTTATCTTTAGCCTTTGTTCACAAAGAACAATTAACTTGTTCTATTTTGAATAGTATACCCCTTGCTAAAATTGAGACTTATTCAATGACAGTCTTAAGTTATTTCATCTTGTATGTTCTTAAGTTAGAAACTATATAAACTTATAAAATCTTAGTGATTTGGGGCTATCTTATCTCATAAATCTTAATAAGACATTTAATAAGTAGAAAGATATGCATATGACCCTTATCGGGAGGAGCATCAAGGTTTACGAGATAAGGCATTTCTTGGTCACTCAAATTTTATAGGTTTAGATAGTTTATAAGTTAAGAAATGAATGATGGGGAAATTTGTGGCTGTCATTAAATAAAATTCCAACTTTAGGGAGGAATTTACTTTTTAGAATTAAGAAGTCAGTTAAGTTTTATGAGTAAATGCCAAAGATAATTTCTTCATAAGTGTTTAATATATTACAACATTACTTTATATCTGCACAAGATACTTTTCATTAATGTTTAATTTTTTCTTTCTCAGCCTAGCAAAGTTATATTGATTGCAAAATCAAATGCAGTTGAAGCAACACATATTTTATAAAATAATAATGTCACTCTTATTTTAATTATTTTTTTTTGTGTTGACTGTTCTTGTTAGTTGCTACTTCAAAGGTTGTTTAAGATTTCAATAATTTATATGATGCAATCTTTACAAGGACATGCATAAGGTGGTGTACTTTGAACACATTTAGTTATTCTACTCTCCTATTTTAAAATATAATTTTGCATGATTGACATTTGATGGTTTAATTGCCTATTAGTAAATTTGAAATTCTGAAATAATTATATTCATGTAGAAAGTGTTGTCTACAATTCTTCTTTATCAAAATCAAAATAGATCATCTAAATTTAAGATAAAATTAATTAGGGTTAAGCGATTACTTACTTGTATAAAATAGGGTTAAGAAATCAAAGGCGACTCCTCTCCATTTTTTCTCTTTTCATTTTTCTCAAATTTTTATTTCGATGGATGACACATGGCATAAGTTAGATTTAATGACTAAAATTTAATTGAACAAATACATTTGTAACATAGTTTGATTAAATCTTAGTCATTAAATCTAACTTATACCATGTGTCATCCATCAAGATAGGAACTTGAAAAAAATGGAGAGAGAAAAAATGGAGTGATCTTTCTCCCAAGAAATCACAACAACTGTCCAAATTAACGTGAGCCACAAGTCACCAGTGACCTTGTGAAGTTAACAAGATTATATAAGATGAAATATCATATATAAGTTTTTAAAATATAATGACTAAAATTGAAATTCTAAAATTGAATAAATCAAATGGGTGAAAAATATTTGATAACATCGTTAGAAAAATTATGAGAGATTCACTATAAAAAGTATATTTAAATACCTTTCAGATATTATTTTTGTCAATACTTTAAAAGACAATATACCATAGGTGTTTGTTCGCTCTACCAATTTGTGGTCCAAGCATAACAATAACTATGTGTCAATCTCAAGAAAATAAAGTTTAGCCATATAAATGTGTTCTCTATATTGCTCAATGTAAACTTATCACAATTCAATATTACATATAAGAAGTTGTAAAGTCAAACTTCGCAGAATCTAATTTCTTGTTGTGGAGTTTTTTCTCAATTAGGAAAGTCATTTTTTGTTTGACTTTTTGGTTACACAATATCATTATCCCGAATGGGCTGTGAGTGGCAACCATACTAACTCTCCAATGTGAGAATCAATACTTTAATCCATCTAAATAAAACTAGCACAAATCAAACATTTAAAGTTACGAAAGCAAGTTTTAATATAAGTCAAGTTGAGTTCCCATAAGTTCAAATAAAAAATATACTTAATGCAAAATAACTCCCTAAAAACTAAAATTCATTGTACCAAAACTCTATCTAAGTGTCTAACATAAGAGGATGCAAGTCCAGGAGTCATAAAATAAATATATAACTAAGTGTCTGAGTTCGAGAGCAAATGATCCAAGGATAGTGGAAGAATTCATGGTAACCTGAAAAAGTTGACTCACCCTTGAATTCTTGAAATCAACATTCACCTAGCTAAAATCTGTCAACAATTGCCTGAAGATGTCCTATACTCAATAAAAAAAAAGTCCAATATCAATACACATAATAATAATGTACTGGTAGGATCATACAACTATTTTAATAAGCGAAATATAGGTAAGCAACTTCAACATAGTAAATCAATTCATGTGATTGAATAGAAAATTACATTTCATACTTACATATCACTTTCATGATTATCATTTTCATCATAATGATTTTAATAATGGCCCTATCATGTGACCTATACTCAAATAAGTTATGTCAAAATATGATAATCAATTTAATAATGTGTTAAAATGTGACACGTAATTCAATAATGTGTCAAAACGTGACACCTGGTTCAGTCATCACTGGTTACAAAAGGGGATAGAAGATTGCATCATTACCTAAAGTCCTCTCCATATTATGGGTTGTAGTTGTGATTGGGTGGGTGACTTTAACTTGAATGATAGGCACGATGGGAATGGCTCCAAAATCGAGCAACCCCCTAAAAAAGTCAATAACTATTGTGCAATTGATGGGTCTAAAGGGGGAAGTCCTGTAGTTCTAGTTCGTGCACCTTCCTCCACCTTAACATTCTCCTCAACCTCAACTTTCACATTTTCCTCTACTTCAACCTATGGATTAGAAGGAACCTATCATATGGGTATATTCTCAACTTGGGCCTTACCATCAATAACCGCTACTCTTTTCCAACCCTAGCCTTTTTCCCCTTCTCTACCTATGCCTTGGATCTTACCGCTCTCTATTGACTCCTCTGCAAGCTCATTGGTGGGAGATACTAGACTAACACCATTATAATGCGTGTTAACCATCTACATATAGAAGAGTGAGGGAAATTGGATACCAATTTGAATCACTTGATACCCAATGGAATCAAGTCATAACACAAAAAGATGAGAGAAGAAAAATATAAGAGAATTTTCTAAAATCATGTAGCCTCTCAAAGAAAAGTACAGGAATCTCTGTATCATTCCACAAGACTCTATCAGACTAGTTTTGGTACAATGAGATCAACAAACCAAAGCTCTGATACCAACTTTATTATGACCTTGAACAGACCATAAGTAGCACCTCACTAATCATTGGGTGGGAGAATCAATACTCTAAACCAACTAAATATAACTAACATGAATGAAACATTTAAAGTTATGGAAGAAAATTCAAATATAAGTCAAGTTGAGTTCCTATAAACTCAATTAGAAGAGTACTTAATGCTAAAATAATTTTTCCAGAAACTGAGAGTTATTGTACTAAAACTTTAAGTGTCTAACATGAGGGGATGAAATCCCAAGAGTCATAAAATAAATATATAACTAAGTGTCCGAGTTTGAGAGAAAATGAACTAAGAATAGTGGAATAGTCCATGGTAGCCTGAAAGAGTTGACTTACCCTTGAATTCTTGAAACCAACTGTCACCTAGCTGAGGTGTCATATCCTGAGAGGGTTCCCTTGCGTGGGTGGCACTTGTAGAACCATTGTTGATTTTCCAAGAGAAACATTTGGCCTCATCATCACATCGTATTTAATCAGCAAAAATAAATACCCAAGTAACGCTAAGCAGTACCTAAAAAACTAAATCTTTATATAAATAGGAATTTTCAATAAACAAGAGTTAGAACGTAAATAATAATTGATTATCACTGATCAGTGTCTATGAAGCCTCTATCCATGTCTAGAAGGAGTCATGACAAGGCCCTGGCTACCTCAAAGAAATAATACTAACCAAGATGAAATAAAAGAAGGCTTCTCCATATAGCAAGAAGGGCTCACCAAGTCTGGAATGCAAAAACCAATCTCCAATGATGCGCCTGTAAAGAACATCTATCACTTGTGTTGCATCATAAAATAATGCAGGCCCAAATTAAAGTTAGTACATTGAATATACTAGTATGTA
The DNA here is from genome assembly GCA_038996855.1 of Solanum aculeatissimum. Classification (NCBI taxonomy): domain Eukaryota; kingdom Viridiplantae; phylum Streptophyta; class Magnoliopsida; order Solanales; family Solanaceae; genus Solanum; species Solanum aculeatissimum. The sequence continues at coordinate 17,076 of JBCEWC010000859.1, read as the reverse complement.
AAATAGCTTAAAAACCAAGAAAGACTTAATACAATTGAACCCAATAAGCTCAAACAATCCCAATCAACTCAACAACTTATAAATCGACTCAGTAAATGATACAAGATTTTTATAATAAAATAATGCTCGTAAAAGAAAATCTAGCATGCAACTCAGTCAAATCATTTATGCACAATCAGACCAATCATGTGGAGTACTATCAAGGCCTATTTGGGAGTTTCTCTTATCCGACAGCAATTACTTATAAGCCAGTGATCGTACAACAACCTCGTTGATGTTACCACAATCGTCCAATGCTTTACCAGGGTAAAGGATGAATCAACCAATCATGGATCTAGGCCAACCAAATAATGCCATAATTTGAACTTAGGGTCTAGCTGTGACACAACAAATGTGACACCCGAAGGCTCTCCATTCAAGCCTCTTGTTCATATAATAAGCATACATAAGGTAAAACAAACATTCATAAGAGATTTAAACAATCAGAAACATAGTCTCATACAATCTACATATCGGAGTCAATGTTTCCCCTTTAAAGGGAATTACATCTGCATAGTGTCCAAAGCATACGTCTGTCTCATAGATCTTGGCGGGGAATAGAACCTAGCTTTACTAGATCACCCTTAAGATAAGAAAAGTACAAAAGTCTTAGAACAACATCATAAGGAAGAAATATAAGGGCTTGTATTAACCTCGAAGGTCATTTTTGAAATTCTTGACAAAATTATAGTGTTTTCCTTCTCGAAAGTTGTCTTTGATCATTTTTAGTTGAGTCTAAAAGTCAAATTTTGGAAATCTTGTAAAAAGTTAGAGTTTTGCTAAAGAATGAGTTTTTAAAGGCTTAAAGTTAGAAATTTTATGTTTTGTGGTCATCTTGAGTTTTGAGTGTTAGAATTCGATTTTGTCAATTTCATCAGCTCCGAAATGCCGAATTTGGTCTTGGAGAACTTGTAGATTTGAATTTGGAGTTAAAACGAATATTATGGACCTAGAGTTACATTGTTAGTTCATTTTAGATCATAGTTTGACTTTGGTCAACATTCAGATTTCAGAAGCTCGAATCAAAATTCTGTCAATTCTAGTAGTTGTTTTACGGTAAAACTAATACTAGAAATGGATTTGTTGTAATTTTTAGAACTTCTGGGATTATTTTAAGTATTTGAGTCCTAAACTAGTTTAAATGATCTTTCTCGAGTTCTAGGCCAAGGAGGTTCTGAATTTGAAATTTGATAATTCCATTGAGTTCGAAATATCATTTCTGATAGGACTACAAATTTGGTTTGTATTCATGGGGTTCCAAATGAATCTCGAGGGTCTATTTCTTGATTTTCTATGTTGTGTATATTGATATATCTGGTGCAATTGAGACACTACTACGCGTTCGCGGAGTTGTAACCCTCCTTGACCTCCGCGTCACAGAGATGGGGCCCGCATTCATGAAGTAAAGGTAGCTACCTCTCCATGTTCACAGCTAAACAATCCATGTTCGTGAAGTGTTAAGCCTTTTTGGCTTTCGTGTTCTCAGAACATTAATCATGCCTGAACAATGTCTTATTTTAAAAGATGAGTTTCATTAATTTTCCACCATTTTCAATACTTCAAGCTTCATTTCATGAATTCTTCAAAAACAAATCAAGGCAAATCGATTGGGTAACTATTTTCTAACCTATTTCTTCAATTTCCGTTGATTAAATTGTGTTTTTAACTTATAATTTGGAGTTTGTAATTAGAGAATTTGGAGATTTTTTAGACTTTGGTTCCTAATACTAAATTCATGATTTTACCTCATTTTAACTCCATTCTCAAAATGGTTTTCATTGTGAATTCCTTATTACATAGGAAACGTTTTCATGTATTAATTTTTGAATTCCGATTACTTTTTTGACATGGAATTTTTGACCATTTTATCCTTGTTGTCTAAATTGATTGATTTTAGTTTTATCAGATACTTATGTGATTTTGATGCTATATTTGAATAAATTTTGGTGATTTAGAGTATCGTAGAAAGGGGAAGTTTTGTATTTGACTTGATTTGAGACTTTATCTAAGGCAAGTGGACTTCTAACCTTTTGTTAAGTATGAATGAACCTTGTATGCTCCTATGTGTATGGAATTGAATACTTTGGGGGTAGAATTGTATCATCATAGGTCTTGATAATGAGATTTCAGATTGAACAATTGTTCGTATGGTAACATCTTGCTTGTAAATTAATTTTGGATTGTAATCTATGTGATTTTGTGAATCATCTGCTTTGATATTGAGATGACATTTATATTGAGGTATGATTGATATTGAGACTATGATGATATTGAGACACTGATGATATTGAGATATTGATGATATTGAGACATTGATAATATTGATACTATGATAATATTGAATTCACTATGATATTGATACCATGATATGATTGAGATCATGCACATTGCATTCCTATTATTTGTGCATTGGTACTTGTGATGGCTACGATCGAGGGATGAGTAAGGTAACATGTGGATTGGTGATCGAGGTCTCTACTGGTCAATATTTAGCCGAGGTTTCTCCAAGCGATCCAAGGTAATATGCCTACTGATTATTTTATAGCTGAGGTCATTTCTGATCATGTGAGCATTAATTGAGGTCATTGTCGATAATGTTCACGGATACATGGTCCTTGCATGGACCCCATGGGTTTCGATCTGAGTTTATCGGCGGATGTGTATCCTAGGATAGACATGCATCACAATTATTTGACATTGCATCATATTACTTATATTTCATGGCATCCATTCCATCTCATATCATTCTTGTCTTGATATTATCAAGTGTATTGCCTATTAGACTATATATCTATTATATCATTTGAATTGAGTATCAATTGAATATATTGAGATATGATTCCATGTGATGAATATATCTATATTATTGTGACTTGTATATTATATTGTGTCGGGACTTTTCTGAATGCAGGCGTGTAGTTTGGTGGTATGAGGTTGGGTGTTAAGGAGTACTTGTTTCTTCATTGCTTTATCTTAGGTTTGTTCCATTTGCTAAGTATCTTATTGTTTGGTGCTCACCCCTTGTTATATTTTTATAAGTTGTGAGCCTAGTCCCTCTTACTAGATATTCTTCATTATAGGATCGAGCTTCCAAATCATTTGTGAGGTAGCTACTTATATCTTCAGCAAACCCTCAAGGATTCCATTTTATGTTTTTATTTTATTTGAGAACTAGACGTTGAGACTTGTTTTTTTTATTGAGCATTCTATATTTAGAGGCTTGTACATGTGACACCAATTCTGGGATTGTTGTTGGTTTTAATTTTTCTTTGCTTATCTATCTTATTAGACTGTTTATCTTCCAGATTTATTATTATGTTGAGTTGTTAAGGTTTTGAGCTGACTCGTCTTGATGGGTTAGGTGAATGCCATCATCCCCGAATTTTGATCATAACAATTTGGTATCAGAGATCCAGGTTCATAGGTATCACATATGTATAAGTCCAGTCGAAGACAAGGATCGACTTGAGGTCTTGCAATATCGACTAGGCTTATCACATGTGTATAACCCCAGGTCAAGACAGGATCGATACACTCGATACATGGATCATCCATGTATTGAAATAAATTAGTGAGATTTAATAATTTCAGAGGAAAAATAAAAGAAAAGAAAGAGGAACGAAAACTCACTTGTAGGTCTCAAAGAACGCGTGCATCAGGTATGTTACACCTCTTCATGTATAGTGCATATGTGCAGAAAATAGGATGTAGTTAGTGGGAAATTAAGGACCTTTGTTCAATGTTGATTTGTTTCCAAAGAAATTATGGCGGCAGGTTCTAGGGATTTTGGATGGCTTGTGTTTTTAATGTTAGTGGGCAATGATTGTTAAGGAATTGAATTCCTTTAAATCTATTTACCTTAAGGGTTTAATTAGGGAGAAAACATATATTTCTTAGTTTTGTTAGTGGACACACGTAAGGATGGTGGCAGTACTGAATAGTATAACATTAATTGATTAGTTGCTAACATATAGGTCTCTTCTTCATAGTCACTCATCTGCCTAGTGCTTGGTTCTTTGTTTAATCCAACCTATTACCATGTTGTACATCCTCGAATATATATAAATGTATATGTTTTCGTATTAATATTGGAGGTTTGTATTATATGAACACCATTAGGTTATGTTATGTAGAGAAATTGAGACTTAATCCTACACTTGAAATTTTGGGAATTGTCTATAGAATTGGTTAGTTTTTGGGTCTAGATTAGGTCATATATTAATGTGGATGCGATTCATTTCAAAATTTAGTTGTGAATTTATTCTATTCGAAAGGGGAAGGCTCAAGTCCCTTAGTGAGTGTTCAATTATTAAGGCAAGTGAATTTGTTAACCTTTGTTAAGTATATAGAATCTCGTGCTTCCTTGTGTGAGGTGTTGAGAATGATTTTAATTATTGAGTTAATGTTGATGTGTTATCAAGAATATGTTGTTGTGAATTGTGCATTTTATTAAAATTAGTCATCTCCTCATTATGGTGTAAACATGCCTATTTGCATTGATAATTTTGATAAGTATTATGTGAACTGAGAAAGAATAAGAAAACTTCATTGATCTAATTAAATGAAATAGAAAATTTCATAATAATTCAAGGGTATTATTGGAAAGAAGCTTTTTGTAGAGTTTTAAACCAAGAATAAGATTAGATAAGAAGTAATGAACCAAACACTTGATAAAAAATAATCTCTGCATTATTAATCCCTGCGTGATTAATCTCTATGTTACTAATCCCTGCATTATTCATTTTTGTACCAAACGATCCCTAAATGTTCACGGTCAAAGACGAGGAAGGACAAACATCTAGGTGATCGTAGCACAAAATTAAATATGATTTGATCTTAATTATGAAAATGGTTAAATTTTAACTTCTTGTGCTAATATATTTTTTTGTATTGAACGGATCAATTGGAGAATTTTATTTATGTTCTAAATTTATAAATAAATTATGTAATCCATTGTGTGTACTTATACTCTTAATCTTGATATAATCATTATCATCTATGTAATTTGTTATATTATTTTAGTCTATTAAAAGGTGAGACTTTTTGATGAGTCAATATATTATTCCTAATGGATTGGATAATTACAAATGACACTAGTGAAACAATGATTAGTTGATAGAATCTTGTCTCGGTCTCGAGTTGAAGGCACCTCTTTATGGCTACGTAAGAGTATAACAACCTAGAAATTTTTTAACCTTGTAATGTTGATTGAGATCTGATTTGAACTTATTTCTATTGGTTAATGATCTTCATGAATCTCTCTTGAATGGTCGTATTCAAAGAAATCGCATTGGTTAAGTTTTGCTTGACGTCTTGTGGGGGTACTGACTTTAAATGGACATATCTCTTAGTACGGGAAGAACTGGGAGGGTCATGACCTATCAAATTAAATATATTTGAGTTATCTTTCCAACGCACTTTTTTTCACTTGATTCGAAGTTTGGATGAAGAAGTTATGGCCTTTTTGGTGAGATTGCCTGCACAGAGATTTGTTTTCTGGAAAGTTGGCTAAGACACTGCCTCATGACAGTCTCACGGGACGTGTGTCACCTCATGGTTCGTGAAGAAGATTGTATGGCCTCTCACGAGGCATGGTAAGGTATTTCGGGATGGCGTTGACCTAAGGATTGGTTCTATATACAAGGTTAACGTTCCAGAAATCACGTTAATGTGAAGGAGGAGTTCACGGACCGTGTGAGGTCTCATGGGCCGTGAACTAGTCCGTATGATGTAGCCAGCCAACGGCTAAGTACCTGGACCAAGTGGAACTCCGCGGACCACCAAATGGCCCGTGTGAAGCCTCACAGCTCGTGAGGGTGTCCATTTGGTTGCGGAAGAGAAATCCTTCTAAGTATTGGGATTGTCGTCTCGGATCTTCATCGACAAAATTATTTTTCCAAGTGTGGCTTCACGGGGGAAGCTCACGATTCGTGTGACCCCTAACGGTCCGTTAAGTTGACCGTGTGGGTGTCGTTCTAATTTTTTCCTCTCCGTTGTACTTGGTTCATTGTTTTCAAGTGAAGCCTCACGGTAGGGTTCATGGACCTTGAGTCACTACACGGTCCGTGTAGTTGGTCCTGTAGGCAACTTTTTCAGTTTTTCTTGATCGTCCCATTAATGATTTAATTGTGATTTTGGTTATTTCTAAGGACGTTTTAGACTCCCTAAGCCCTCCTAAATCCCTGAACTTAGCATATACACCTTCAACAAATTCAAAATTCTCTCAAATACTTAGAGTTACCTTCAAACACTCTCCTCTCAAGCTCTCTTCAAGGTGTGGATTGAAGGTTGGAATTGAAATTCTAGGGAACTCTCTTCTTCAATCTCTCTTCTCTCTAAAGCTTCTTGATTATCAAGGTATGTGGAAATTTATTCATGACTCCTTTCAACCATGAAGCCTCAAATGAATTTCTTCAATTGATTTTATTAAATTATGCTTACTTTGAAATTGGGTCTTTAAATTTATGAATGATTTAATTAAATTGAAGTATGGGTTGTATTTAATTATTGATTTTAAAGTGAATTAAGCCCTAATTTGTTGAATTCTATTGGTTTTATGAAGGTTCAATTATGCATGTCCCTTTATTCTTTAAATATATGCATGGGTAATGTTAATTGAGTTTCAATTGTTGATTTAACTTTGAATTTCATATGGATTCTTATTACTATAAGTTTAAATTATGAATTCTAATTCCCCATGCTATTCTCATCATCATTCATGGCATATGCATACTTGAAACTTGATTTTGATGAAACTCTTGTTATGAGCTAGTCCCACCTTGACTTGACTTGATTTTGGAAAGACATGGGATATGACTAGGATGTGATCATATCTTGTCTTGACTTGGCTCTTTGAGACCCTTGGGTATTTACACCATCTTGTACTTGTCTTGAATGAGCTACTCCTATGCATTGGCCTTACACTTAATACTTGAACTCTTGTTTGGCTTTTTAGCCTAAGCATGAAAAAACTTGAATTACGATTTGGCTTTTTAGCCCAACCTTGCATATGCATTGATTTGAAAGTACTTATCCTTCATTTGAAAGCATGTATATGTATATGTATTCTTGTGGGATGACGACCGAGCACCAATGGGATTGGAGTAGTAAGTGGGCTATCTCCAAGGGTCCCACTCCTTTCTCATAAACTATGTGCCAGCATAGGTATCTTGATATGATATGAATTGAAAATTTCTCTGAAAAGATCAGGTCGTAAGGAAGGTAGCCATCACACCGAAAAGACAGGGTCGTAAGGTGTGGTGTGACTATCTTTGGCAAGTAGTCACCCTAATCTCGCATGCGGAGGCTTGACATCGAGAGTTCATGTATTGGCTCGCATGGATTGTGATGTCGGTTACGTCTCATCCTCTATACTATAAGCATTATGACACTTCATGCATCATGATTTTCGTAGAATATTGATATACTATTACTTTCTATATCCTCTTTCTATATATATATATGCCCTTGTCATCTAACTTATTTAGTAGGTTCATGTTCATATGCATTGCATGCTTGCATACTTAGTGCATTATATGTGCTAATCCATACTCTTTATCTATATGATCTAACCATGTAGGGGTCGGAGACGATATCTATTTACCTTTGGACGCTTAGCTTGGTGATCTTGGATTGTTGCTAGTGATGAACCCTTTACTTCAAGGGCAACACCCACCTTTCTCTATCTTATGCTTTTTATATCTTTTCCATCTTAACTTATGACTTGAGGGTGAGCCTGGGTTGTGTCATGGCCCCCGTCTTATCCTATGTAGAGGCATTGTTGGACATATCAGATTCTATTGTACGTCGTATTGTATGTTTGTTTGGGATGCTATGATTATGTCATGCTTTGACTACGATTATGCTTATGCTATTATGAATTGATTTAATGGGAATGTGCCTATGTGGAAAGTCCCAAGTCCCACCTTGCCCCCATACTTACCCGCCACACAGAACGTGTTTGCTATGTGCTATGTGATTCATGTAAATCTCCTCCCCAATGATATCCTCGTAGCTTGAGTCCAAAGCCCCAAAATCCCTTAGAATTATGTGCTTCTTGTTATTTTTACGCGCTTCCAAACCAATGATATGTAACTTGATGCTAAGATGGCTTGATCAAGGACTTTCGGGTTCTGTTTCGCCATGTCACGTTTAGGCCCTACTCTAGAGTCGTGACAAAGATTTTTTATGTGAAAACCCTGCAGGTGGATTTTATATCCGTTACGTGAAATAAATTAAGTATAAAAGATAAAAGATTAATTTAGTTAATCAATTAAATTTTTCAGAAGATTTAACTTAATTGATTGGTGTCGGTAATTCTAACACAGGGGGTTAAACAAGATGCAATGATAGATTTTAAAATTAATATTGAGTAGTGCAGTTACATATTGTTAGTGGAATGATACGTAATTTTTTATGATATGATTAATTCATTCTTTTGAGAATTATTATCATAAATGAAAGTCTCAGTTAGATATATCTTCGGTCCCTACTATTCCTGGTAAATTAGCCAATTTTGAGGAAATTATTTTTTGAAAAAAAATCAGTGGGTTTTATTATATATTAAAACACTGGTTTGAAAATATTTTAAATTATAAAAAGGAGATCAAAATATTTTTTTTGGAAATAAAATAATTGGATTTTATTATAAAATAAAATACTTTTAAAAAAATTGAGGGTAGAGGAAGAGGAAATGGGGAAGGGAATTACAATGCGGAAAATCGAACTCTCACCAACAAGGTGCAAGTTCAAGTAGTCAACCAACTGAACTACTAAGATTCCCCCATAAAATAAAATACTGATTTGGAAATATTTCAAAATTAAAGGACAAAAATATTTTTTTAAAATTTTATGGGGTATTGATTACTCCTAATTATTTCCTAATATTTTTAAATAAGTTTTCTTTTAAGAAAGGAATAAAAATATTTTGGAATTTTTTTAATGGATTTAATTGTCTCTTAAAAGTCCCATAAGCGTTGATTTCCTGAGGCTTTTTCTTCTTCTGATGTTGAAGATAAATAGGGGGCTTCTGGAGAAAAGCAAAACACACAAAAAAATACAGAGAGAAAAAAGTTAAAGATTTCCTTAAACATTTGCCCACACAAGTTACTGGCAGGATAATTCTTCAGAAAATAGCAGAAGATCGGAGTCCTAGATTCGTCTTTGTATTCAACTATAGCAGAAGAATTCATAGTTGAGAGCTTCAAAAGATTAGTAATTTCTTCTGAAATTCGGTGTTCTCTGTGATACTAGTCATATTATGTTATGATTTTGTGAGAAGTTTGATCCTATTAGTTGTTTTCACTATTTAGTTTCTAGCAATTGGTATCAGATGTCATCTTACAATTATCCTGATAATGTAATATGAATATCATGGTCTATCACAATTGACAGTTTGTGTATATATTTTGTGATTAAAATATCTTGTTCATATGATAAGTACTTGATAATTTGTTCATGTCATTGAAAGTGATTTTAATATGGAATCTAAAAATTAATTTTGACATATGTTGCATCAGTATTTAATTTTTGAGTTCAACTTGAAATTTAAAAAAATTTCTGAATAAATTAAAGTTGTGCATGAATGATTAAAAAATCTATCTCTTTTCCTAGACATCAAAAAAATATTGTAGTTTTTTTTTTCATTTGCACAGTTATCATTGTCTGATTATACAAAATGGTTGATTTTAATACATATTTGTGTAAAAGAGAAGAAGAAAAAACTGATAGGAGAACATGTGTCATGGTAGCGCCTTGACACTTCCCGATGGCATGGCTGCCTATGCCATGGCAGTGCCTTCGCACTGCCTGATGACACATCTGCCTGTGCCGTGGCCTGCCTTGGCACTGCCTGATGGCATTATTGCCTTGACATGGCTTGCCTTGGCATTGCATTAGCAGTGAACTTGGCATGTTGTGGCATGGCCAGTGACATGCCTTAGCATGCTGTCAGCACGCAAATGGCCTATGCGTCTAGCCTGCGCGCGTGGCTGGCATATCATAGGCTTGGTCAAGTTCAATTGATTCTCCCAAATTCTGATTGACTTTAAATTTTGTTGGCTGACTAGAAATGGCCCAATGAGCAATAACCATCGCATTGCTACAATGTACGACTTTTTTTGGCAAAAAATTATCGTTATGATAAGTTTTTGGCCATTTTATGATTTTCAGAAAATTAAAATAAATTGAAAAAGTTATTTTTTGAGGTCTAGTGGTGTAAGGGTTCATTCCTAACACTTAAAAATAATTTTAACAATAGAAATATGAGTTTATGTGTTGACTTAGGTCTCCTTCCCCATTGGATGAACTTGAATATTTTGATACTGTTATAAATTTGTCTCTTGTTTAGATAACTTGTTTAAAACTTTCCAACTAAGTTACATGTTGAATCAATGAACATAAGTCATAATCTATACATATATACTACCTAGTTACACTTAACAACATACTCTCTAACTGAGTTAGACTTGTTTTGTTTAAATGGGCAATATATACGAACATGCACATATGTTTGCTTTCATAGTTAAATTTTCCTATCGAATCTAACTATTTATAAGCGTGCATATATGTTTTGTTATTTTTTTAATAATACATGTATATTTAATGAATTTTTTTATCTCTCATATTAACTATGTCTCATTTCAACTTTTTATCCTCTATCTTGAATCAAAATAAATTAAAGGGACCAAACTTTGTTGACTGGAAATGAAATTTGGACATAGTCCTGACTTTTGAGGATTATAAATTTGTGTTGGTTGAAGAATATCAAATCAAACTAGTAGATCCTACTAAAGAGGAGATCCAAGCCTATGACAAATGGGTTAAGATTGATGAGATGGCAATATGTTACATTCTTGCCTCAATGGCCAATGTCTTGCAACATCAACATCAGTCCATGCCATGTTCTTATGATATGCTAGCGTCTCTTAAAGAGATGTTTGGTGAGCAAAATCATGCTGCAAAGTAGACTGTCAAGAAAGCGCTTTTGACTACAAAAATGGCTGAAGGATCTTCTGTCAGAGAATATGTGTTGAAATTGATGAGTTACTTGAATGAGCTAGAGATACTTTGTGTTGAGATTGATAAAGATTCTCAGACTGAGATGATCCTTCAGACTTTACCCGACAATTTTCAACAGTTTCTCTTAAAATACAACATGAACAAGATGAAATTTTCCTTAGCGAAATAGTTGAATGAGTTGCAAGCAACAAAGACTATAATCAAGCAGCAAACTCCTGCGGCATGTTTGGTTGATAAGTCTGGAACCACATCTTCAAAGAAAGCAAAGACCTAGAAAAAAAAAGCCCCGCAAGGCTAAGACACTTGGAGGTGCTAAGGGTGGTGTGACCAAGCCAAAAGGCAAGTGATTTCATTGTAAACAGTCTGGACACCACATAAAGCAATGTCCAAATTATCAGGCTAAGATGAAAAACAAAGATAACTCTTATTTACATGTCGTTGAAACTTGTTTAGCGGCTATCTCCATCTAATTATGGGCAGTAGATTCAAGAGCCACTGATCATATTTGCACTTCTTGCAAGGGTTTCGGGAGACGCGGTGGCTAAATAAAGATGAAGTTTATTTTTTTCAAGCAAATGAGGACCCAACACAAGTTCAAGCTATTGGAAAATTATTATTTTCTTTTAGTAGTTCCAGACATTTAGTTTTGAATAATGTTTTATATGTTTCTTATTTAAGGAGGAATTTATTATCTATTTCTGAACTTATGGATGATGGTTATGATGTTATTTTTCTAATAATAATGTTGTTAAATATTATAATCGTTTTATCCTTAGTGCTCCCAAATTACAAGATTTGTTTGTGTTTGAAGTTTCTCATAACATGCTTAAAAAATCTGAACTAAATAACTTTGATATTTCAAATAAAATAAAAAGTATTTCTGAATTGAGTCTAACTTATTTATGACACTTACGTCTATGTTCAAAAGGCACAAAATGGAATTTATTTTATTGTCCTAAAGAACAAAAGGTCATTGTCTCAACAAATGCTAAGTTTCTTGAATAAGACTATTTAATGAACCATATTCCTAGAAGTAAACTTATGTTACAGGAACTGTCCCAAAGAATAACCCCTCCTGACTCGACAACACAAGTTTTACAAACAGTCATTGACATACCATTACAATAAAGTAGTGGAAAAAATGTCACTCAGAAAACCATTACACCTGAGATTGCGTAAGAGGATGTTTTGGAACAACCTCCAAATATCCCACTACCCCAAAGTAGTGGGAGTGATCTCCAACAACCTGTGATTTTGGATGAAAATATTTAGAATGGTCGGGACATTCAGAGTTTGGATCCAAAAATAACAAATTTTGTAGTTGTTAGTCATCGTAGTGCGAGAGTGATTAGAAATGCTAAAAGGTTTACGCTCTTGGGAGAATCATATGATAGAATTTCTGAAGAGCCTAACACAAAATCATTAAGTTACGCGGAAGCACTACATGATAAAGATGCTGAAAATTGGATTGTTGCCATGAAATTTGAAATGGAGTCTATGTACTCTAATCAAGTTTGGGATCTTGTAGAACCACCTGTGGACATTAAGCCTAATTGATTGTAAGTGGATCTTCAAGAAAAAGAGAGGTGTGGATGAAAAAGTGAAAACTTTTAAGGCTAAGCTTGTTGCAAAAGGGTTTACACTAAAAGAAGGAATTGATTACGAGAAAACTTTTTTGTCGGTTGCCATGCTAAAATACATTAGGATTCTCTTGTTCATTTCTACTCATTTTAATTATGAGATTTGACAAATGGAGGTCAAGACACCTTTTCTAAATGACAGTCAATTGATGAGTGCATCTATATGAAACAACCAGAGGGATCATAAAAAGTGGTAATGAACGCTTGTCATGTAAGCTTAAGAGGTCCATTTATGAATTAAAACAAGCATCAAGAGAATGAAACATTTGTTTTGACAAGTCGATTAAGACCCTTGGTTTTGATCAATTTGAAAATGAATCATGCATATATAAGAAATGAGAAAGAAACAAAGTGACATTTTTTATTTTAGATGTTGATGACATCTTGCTCATAGGAAATAATGTGAGCATGTTGAACTTTGTTAAGAAATGATTTTCATCTCGTTTTGATATGAAAGACTTGGGAGAAGCCGCTCATATCCTTGGGATCAAGCTTATGCGTGATCGTAAATAAAGAATATTAGGCTTATCTCAAATACTTCATATTTATACGATTCTTACAAGGTTTAAAATGCAAAATTTAAAAAAGGGATATCTTTCTTTTAGACATGTAATTCCTTTATCAAATGATCAATCACCCCAGACGAATGATGAGATAGAGAGAATGAAGGTGGTCCTTTATGCATCTGTTGAAGGGAGTCTTATGTATATTACATTATGTACTAGACCGGATATTTGCTTTGTTGTGGGCATGGTGAGCAGATTTCAATCTAATGCTGGGCAAGAACATTAGACAATAGTCAAGCATATAATCAAATATCTGAAAAGGCCTAGGAATTACATCCTTGTTATCCATCCTAGAAATCTTGTACCTATTGAATATATAGATTCAAATTTTCAGTTGGATAGAGATTCGAGAAAGTCAACCTCATGATATGTATTTACTCTAGGAGGTGGAGTTGTAATATGGAGGAGTATCGAGCAATCTTGTATTGCTGATTCCACCATGGAAGCTAAATATGTTGTTGCCTTTGATGCGGCTAAGGAGGTTGTTTGGCTCAGAAACTTCCTGAAAGAGCTTGGAATGGTTCCCTCGGTTAAAGCACCAATCACACTTTATTGTGATAATAGTGGTGCAATTGCAAACTCGAAAGAACCACGTAACCATAAAAGAAGTAAACACATTAAGAGGAAGTATCACTTGATTTGTGATATTACGCAAAGGGGTGATGTGAGAGTGTTGAAAATTGAGTCGAAGAATAATTTGGCAGACCCATTCATGAAAGGCTTACCTCAGAAGGTTTTCGATAAGCTTGCAGAAGAAATGGGTGTTAAAATTGTGAATGCATGGTTATGAGTTTAAGTGGGAGATTGTTGGATATACTATTAACCATGTATTTGTGTTATAGTATTTTATTTTAATCCCTTGTAAAGACTTTGTACATTATTTTATTTATTATAATAAAAGTCTTTATTTGAATACTTCATTATGTATACATGTGTATTCATATCTTGTATAGTAGATGATTTTTGTTTATTGAGTAATTTAGCTTATACCTGGAAGATTAAAATTGTCGGTTTATATAAATTAAAAGTTAAATATTCACGGTCAAAGATGAGGAAGGACAAGCATCTAGGTGATTGTAGCACAAAATTAAATATGATTTGATTTTAATTATGGGAATGGTTAAATTTTGACTTCTTGTGTTAATACATTTGTATGTATTGAACGAACCAATTGAATAATTTTATTTATATTTTGAATGTATAAATAGATTCTCTAGTCCATTGCGTGTAATTATACTCTTAATATTGATATAATCATTATCATCTATGTAATTTGTTATATTATTTTAATCTATTAAAAGATGAAACTTTTTGATGAGTCGATATATTCCTAATAGATTGGATAATTACAAATGACATTATTGAAACATTACAAATGTCATTATTGAAACAATGATTAGTTGATAAAACCTGGTCTCGATCTCGAGTTGAAAGTATCCCTTTATGGCTACGTAAAAGTTTTCACATGAAACCCCTGCAGGTGGATTTTATATCCATTCATGTGAAATAAATTAAGTAGAAAAGATAAAGGATTAATTTAGTTAATGAATTAAATTTTTCAGAAGATTTAATTTAATTGACTGGTATCCGTAATTCTAACATGGGGGTGGGGGTGGGGTTAAATAAGATGCAATGGTAGATTTTAAAATTAATATTAAGGAATGCAGTTACATATTTTTAGTGGAATGGTATGTAATTTTTTACGATATGATTAATTCATTTTTTTGAGAATTATTATCGTAAATGAAAGCCTTAGTTAGATATATTTTCGGTCCCTACTATGCCTGATTAATTAGCTAATTTTGAGAAAAAATTATTTTTTTTTGAAATAAAATCAGTGGGTTTTATTATACATTAAAACACTGATTTGGAATTATTTCAAATTATAAAAAGGAGATCAAAATATTTTTTTGAACATAAAATCAGTGGGTTTTATCATAAAATAAAATACTGATTTGGAAATATTTCAAAATTAAAGGACAAAAATATTTTTTTTGGATTTTATGGGGTATTGATAACTCCTAATTATTTCTAATATTTTGAAATCAATTTTTTTTTAAGAAAGGAATAAAAACATTTTGGGGAATTTTTAATGGATTTAATTGTCTCTTAAAAGCCCCGTAAGCGTTGATTTCCTGAGGCTTCTGCTTCTTTTGAGGTTGAAGATAAATAGGGGGCTTCTAGAGAAAAGAAAAACACACAAAAAAAAAATACAGAGAGAGAAAAAAGCTAAAGATTTCCTCAATTACTTGCCTACACAAGTTACTGGCAGGATAATTCTTCAGGAAATAGCAGAAGATCGGAGTCCTGGATTCGTCTTTGGATTCAACTGTAACAGAAGAATTCATAGTTAAGAGCTTCAAAAGGTTAGTAATTTATTCTGAAATTCGGTGTTTTCTGTGATACTAGTCATATTACGTCATGATTTTGTGAGAAGTTTGATCCTGTTTGTTGCTTCCCTTGTTTAATTTCTAGCATCATCAATAGGCACATCGTTGAGGTTCTATTCACATTCAGCTGATGGGTGAGACCTCCTTATTTTTGGAGGATACCATATTACTATCATCTAACTACTAGAGTTTAAATTTTCTTTTATTTGATTTGAGGTTGCCATGAACCAGTCATTGACACCACATAGATAATACGTAGAGTTAGTAACTTCATAGACTAGACAGTGATGAGTTGATGTTGAGATCTTTATCTCTTGACTAATTTTCTTTAAAACTATTTTATATCAGAAAATTGAAGTTTGATTGTTGGCCTATGTCCCCTATATATTGAGATTGTCCGTCTTTTTCATCTTTAGTCTTCTGCTGATATGTTAAATATTGATTGAATGAATAATGAGGCCAAGTGGTTCCCTTGGGGACTAACAATAATCTCTGAGTGTCAGTCACGCCAAGGATACCCTCAAGGGGCATGACATAATGAAACTAAAATAAAAGAAAGAATTTTCTTTTAAAAAAATTCGTGTAATTATATGGTGTAATTACATTGATTTCTTACCACTCCCTTGAGAATTAAAAAGTGTAATTACACTCCTTCAATAACACCCTATTCATCTCTTGCCAAGTAAGTACTTGGCCTACCAGAAAAATAAAAAAGTATAATTACATCCAATTATATCACACCTCGATTGGATGATGACTTTTCAAACAAGCTCCTAATAAATTGCGGAGGGGGATCAAAGTGCCACTAGCTTTATTTTTATTTTACTAGTTTAGCGTACATGCGTTGCACATGTGTGTGACACCAATATTATTAAATTGAATGCTATAAATATTTGAAAAAATCTTAATATTGTTATAAGAGTATACATTTTTTAAAATTATTCATCCAATGTTCATAATCTTAATATTGTCATAAGAGTAAATATTTTTTTTAATTATTCATCCAATGTTCATAATCCACATTGAAGTCTAACTAATTCAAATTTAGGCTTGACAGAGACCTCATTCGAGAATAACGCTCTCTATCAAGATTTTTTTTCATACCTAGCCTACAGAATTCCAAGTAAATGAAACAATATTGGATGATCCTAAACATACATTCAATTTAAATATAATGTAAAAGGTATATTTTATGAATAATTTGTATAGTTCTACATGTTTTATTCAGGATCCAAATGATCATATATTGTTAAAAACGCTAAATTTGAAAAACCATATTTTCATTAAATATTTTTTGAAATACTTTTTTTGCACGATTCTTTAAAAATATTGTCAAATAGCATAATTTAAAAAATTGACACTTTGATGTTTCAGAAATATGAGAATAAAAAAATTAGTCTTTCAACTTCTTTGAGAGTAATA
>JBCEWC010000858.1:0-48133 GCA_038996855.1 Solanum aculeatissimum | reverse complement strand
ATCAAACTTGCCTTAGAATTTTCTTCAGCTCGAACTTTCGGGGGACTTTCTGGACCACTTGACGAGGGGTTTCATGGACCATATGACTTCACACGGACCGTTTACTGGTATTTGGAGCCATACTTGGTCCATAAAACCATCCCAAAACACGAACAAGCTACTGCCCCACCAGATGGACAGTCTCACGGCCCATACAAAGTCTCACGGACCGTGGGGTGGTCCGTGAGTCATGACTTGGGTTTAGGGATGGGTCCTTGCCATCCCCAGCTCACTGGACCATGGTACGGACCCCCACATGGACCGTACCAAGTTTCACAGACCGTGGTCCTTGCCTTGGGCCATTTCCAGGGCCTATCTCCAATGTCTTCTGAATTTCAAGCAGTCCCACTCGTTTGGCCATAACTTGCTCATTCGAACTCCGAATCGAGTGAAACCAGTTGGGTTGTGAAAGTAATTCAAAGAGCTTCAATTTAATATATAGTATCCCACACGGTTCAACCCGTATAAAAGTTTATGCTATTTCAAAGCTCACTGCCCAAATGGCCTCTCTAGGCTCCAAAATGATCTGTTTTGCGTTCGGCCACTTAAACTCAACCCGTGGCTACAAAAATTCAACCATGACCAGTATAACATCATAAAATACCAACCATGAAAGGTTTCAAAAAAAATTTGGTCGTTACATTATCCCCCCTTGGGAACATTCGTCCTCGAATGTGCTTTAACTACGGCTTGAGGACATCAATCACAATACAAGAGACATTTTAACCAAAACTCAAGAGACTATGCATCATATCAAAAGTCTTTCAAAACTCATATCAAAACATCATTTGAATAATTTTCTTGCTCATGTATGCATGCAATGTCATGAAACTCAAGATAACAAGCAATTAGGACCATAAAAGATAGAACCTAGTATCTTAGGCTTGAGCGGAATTGGGAAAAGATGAGGATATCGCTCTTTCATATCCAACGGTAAGTTCAACCTATATGTCACCTTACCAAGCTCTAGGCAATCCCTTGGGACTTACTAACCACCAAAACCGATTCAAGCCTAGCCCTTCACACCTTTAACCTATACCATATGATCAACTCTCCCTTACAATTCCAACCTAGGTACTATACCACAATCCTACAACCCTCAAGGTTTTGGAACTCATACAAATCTAATAGCCAACAAAGGAGTCACAAAAGCTAAGTCCCATCCAAATCAAGTAAAGCATATGCATCAAGGTAAAAAAATTCTTAACATACCCGTGACGACATCCGGAGCTCCCTCTACCTCTTCGTGACCATGAAGAGCATAAAAATGGTCGTTTCTAGGAGCACCACCAACCATAGCCACTTGATCCTTTTTCCCATTCTTTGGGCAGTTATAGATCTTGTGGTCCAAACCACCACACCCAAAGCAAGCCCCTGTAGCTCTTCTACACGCACCCTCGTGATTCTTCCCACATCGACCACACGGAGGAGGCACCATAGGATTTACAACTCTCACATCCAAACCTTGGCCTTGATGGAATAGGCCAGAGCCACTACTACTCTTTGAATTTGAGAACCCACCATCAAACTGGGCCTTCTTAGCTTCACGCACTCCTTTTTCCTTAAGTTTCATTCCCTCGATTTGTTCGGCATATGTCATGAGCCAGGAGATATCCATCTCCTTAATAAGCATCGTCGTCCGACACTCCTTCACAACCAAATCCGACACACTCGATATGAACTTGTGCATCCTTACACGGGGATCCAAAACAAGTGTAGGAGCATACTTGGAGAGCTTTGTGAACTTGAGGGCATAGTCCTTCACGGTTATGTTGCCTTGTCGGAGATTGATAAATTAGGTCATCTTTGCCTCCCTAAGCTCAAGTGGAAAGAACCGATCAAGGAAGGCCATCTTGAATTCCTCCCATCCAACCTTCACATCCATCACCCTTTCCATAAGTCATTAACCATACCAAACTTATGCCACGTCCTTGAGTTGGTAAGCTTCCAACTCCACCTTTTCCTCCGAACTCACCCCCATAATTGATAACATTTTGTTGCGCTCATCCACAAACTCTTGAGCATCCTCATCGGCCTTAGAACTATAGAACTCCGGAGGGTTTATACGCGTGAAGTCCCTCACTCTTGAAGCCGTAGTAGTTACATTGACCGACATATCTTGGTTGGTCACAACTTGTGCAAACATAGAGCCAACGTTCCTGAACTCAGCATGGGTCACCTGTTCCTCAACCGGTGCCCGAGGATCTACTTCCTCAACTTTGGGAGCCTGACGGGGAAGAGGAGCTCTTCTAGGAGGCATTTTCTGAAAGAGCGACAACATACCAAAGTTTAGAAAGAACCATCGTAATGTCTCATGGCACGACATAAGGAAGAAGTGAAATGAGGTAATTCTTAAAACGTCTTCATAGCCTCTCACTCATAGGCATGGTGCAAAACACACCCATGAATAAGACTCTACTTAACGCGGCATATTAGACTCCGAGGACCATTTATTAACATAGGGATCTGATACCATTTTTGTCACGACCCATGGTGGCACAAGATTTGACGGAATGGAGTATAGACCCTTAGAGATAGTACACCCCGACTCCAATCCCTCGGTGCTAAGTCTCATCCCACGGGAATACATATACATATACAAACATTCAAAATGGAGATTTAACATTTCGTTCAAAATAATGCATAATTGGGCTAAAAGCCAAATTATAATTCAAGTCTTTCCATAATTAGGATCGAAAGCCAAACAAGTGTTTCCAAAACCAATGCAATAGGAGTAGCTCATCTACATAGCATGTCATAACATATCATATCAAGATGGTGTAAACACCCATAATTGATCAAAGAGCCATAACATAGACTTTATGTGATCGCATTTACTTAATTCCCATATCTTTATCAAAATCAAGTCATATCATATCAAGAGGGTCAAGCTCTTATCAAAAGTTTCATCATAACAAGCCTTTCATGTTCATGAATGCAATGCATGGATGTTCAAGAGTAGCATGGGTATTGGATAACAACTTTTAAATCATCAATACAATAAGTCCATATCCAAAGCATAATGAAATCATCAATTTAAAGCAAAATTCTTAATATCCATACTTGAATTGAAGAGCTAAGGGGACATGCATTTTTGAAACATCATGAAATCAATGGAATTCATCAATTAGGGGTTCAATCCACTTTAAATTTAATAAGTTAACACAGCCCACGCTTCAATTTCAAGTGAATCATTCATAATGTTAAAGACCCATTTTCAAGAAATCAAAATTCATCAAATTTAAGAAAAAAGTTTTTGGATCTTCATAGTTGAATGAGAAACCATGAATCAAGCCCATATACCTTGAATTAACCAAGAGAAATAAGAAGATTCTAGAGAAGAATTGATTTTCTCCAAATTCCCAAGCTTGTCTTCAATGGAGGTTGATAGAAAAATGAGAAAATTTGAAGAGACTTTAGAGTTTGAATGAATTAGAAGTGATTAGGGTTCAATTTAGGGGTTTTAGGAGAGTTTTGAAAGACTGAAATGGCCCTATGATCAATTAAAATTACAAATTAACCATTAATGAAATGGGAAAACTGACTGGGAACTGAAGACACAGAACAGATACATAGACCGTACGACGGTACATGGTCCATGAACTCGACCGTGTGGCTACACTTGGTCACAACCTTGGCTTACAAATCTTGGAAACTTTCTGGACCATTCCACGAACTGACTCACTGTCCGTATGGCATCACAGAGACCGTGAACTGGTCTGTGGAGCCTCACTTGACTCGAAGTCCTGGTCCAGGGTCCAAGCAACTCTCTGGACCACTCCACGGGTACTCTCAGGAACCGTAGGGCATCACAAGGACCGTGAACTGGTTCGTGGAGCCCCACTTGGTTCGATGCCTTGGTCTCTCATCAAGGGCACACAATGGATCACTCCACGGATGGGCTCATGGGCTGTGAACCCCCACACAGTCTGTGGTCCATCCGTGAGACCTGACAACCAACATTTCCCTCCTTTTTTAGAATGCTTTCGTGCACAGATAGTCTTACCTCAAAAGCCATAACTTCCATATCCGAACTCCGATTCGAGTGAAACTAATTGAATTGCGAAGATAACTCAAAGAGATTTAATTTGATAAGTCGTGGCCCACACATTTCATCCTATGCCAAAATATATGGCCATTTAAAGTCAGCCCTGCCACTCCACCTCATATAGAACCCAACCAACTCGATTCCTTGGAATGTGGCCACTTAAGAAGCACCTATTACCATCACTAACCACCCATAACAAGTTCAAAATAGACCTTGATCAACCACTATAAAGTTCGAAAATTTTTGGGTCATGACATCATCTCCCCCTTGGGGACATTCGTTCTCGAATGAGCTAGACCACGACTATAGAAAATCAATCAAGCAAGAAACATTCAACATAAATCATAACGGATCATGCATCAATTCAAAAACCATTTAAAACTCATGTCAAGACATAATTTAAATCATTTTCGTGCTCATGTATGCATGCAATGTCATGAAACTCAAGAATTAATGAATTAGGACCATTACAAAAGATAGAACCTAATAACTTAGGCTTGAGTTGATTGAAAAAGATAAGGGTATCGCTTCATCATGTCCGACTCCGCTTCCCACGTAGCACTCTCCACTTGTTGGCTTCTCTAAAGTACCTTAACCGAAGCTACCTCTTTGCTGCGAAGTCGTTTGACTTGCCTATCCAAGATCTTAATCGGCACCTCTTCATAAATACAATTCTCCTCAACTGTCACACCCTTCAAAGGTATAATTGCCTTAGGGTCTCCAATCAATTTCCTCAATATCGAAACATGGAACACCGGATGAATAAAACTCAACTCTAAGGGAAAATCCAACCTATAAGCCACATTTCCAATTCATTCAACCACCTCATATGGTCCGACGTATCGAGGGATCAACATGCCCTTTTTGCCAAATCGCATAATGGCTTTCATTGGAGACACCTTCACATAAACCAAATCACCCACATGAAATTTGAGGTCTCTTTTTCTAACATCTGAATAGGACTTTGGCGACTTTGAGCCATCCTCAATCTCTCCCTAATCAACTTCACCTTTTCTATGGCCTCAATAACCAAGTCCGGGCCTATCAAGGCCATCTCACCTATTTCAAACCACCCCACCTGGGACCTACACCTCCTACCTTACAAGGCTTCAAAAGGAGTCATACCAGAGCTAGCATGGAAACTATTATAGTAGGCAAATTCGATAAGCGGTAGATGATCATCCCAATTCCCTTTGAACTACAACACATACGCCCTCAACATGTCCTCCAAGGTTTGAATTGTTCTCTCGGCTTGCCCATCGGTTTGGGGATGGAAAGTGGTGTTCAATTCGATCTTAGTGCCAAGACCCCTTTGAAATGATCTCCAAAAGTGAGAAGTAAATTGAGTACCACAATTCGATATGATTGACCTCGATATATCATGTAACCTTACCAACTCCTAGATATACATCTTTGCATACTCGTACTATAAGTAGTCTTGACCGGTAAGAAGTGAGTCGACTTAGTCATTCGGTAAACAACAACCCATATTGAGTCAAATTATTTACGGGTACGGGGTAACCCAACCACGAAGTCCATATTCATATCTTCCCACTTCCAAGTAGGAATTTTGATACCTTGCGCCAAACCAGCGGGCCTTTGGTGTTCCACCTTCACTTGTTGGCAACTCGAATATTCCGACACGAACTTGGCTAAGTCCTTCTTCATTCCATGCCACCAATACACTTCCCTTAGGTCCCGATACATTTTAGTAGACCCTAGATGAATTGAATATTGGGAATTATGAGCCACACCCATGATAACCTCCCTTAGGCCCTCGACATTCAAAACGCATAATCGGTCTTGATACCGTAGCATGCCATCTTCCCCTTGGGAGAAAAACTTAATCTTCCCCTCAGCAACCATCTTATTTAACTCAACCAATGAAGGGTCTAAATCTTGTTTTGCATTAACATCAATCACCACCGAAGACTCGGATCCGCTTCGAACAAAAATACCGCCCTCTTCCGAGTCGGTCAACCTAACACCTAATCTAGCACAATGATGCACGTCCCTTACTATCTTTTTTTTCCTTCATTCACATGCGACACACTCCCCATAGATAGCCTACTAAGGGTATCCTCCACGATATTCATCTTGCCGAGATGATAAAGGGCACTCATGTCATAATCCTTGAGAAGTTCCAACCATCTTCTTTATCTCAAGTTAAGTTCCTTTTTGGTGAACACATATTACAAACTCTTATGATCGATGAACACATTCACATGAACCCCATACAGATAATGTCTCCAAATCTTTAGAGCAAACACCACCACCGCCAATTCGAGATCATGGGTCAGATAGTTTTGCTCATGCACCTTCGATTGTCGAGATGCATAAGCTATCACCTTACGATGTTTCATAAGTGCACATCCTAATCCAATCCGTGAAGCATCACAATACACCACAAACCCATCTAACCCATTGAGCAAGGTCAAAACAGGAGCCAATGTGAGTCGATCCTTCAAGGTCAGAAAACTCTTCTCACACTCACTTGACCACACAAACTTAGCCTTATTCTGAGTCAACATAGTCAATGAGGATGCAATGGAAGAAAACCCTTTGATAAAATCTCCGATAGTAACTGGTCAACCCAAGGAAACTCCGAATATCCAAAGGGGTCGGCTAATCCTTCACCACTTTGGTCTTCTTAGGATCAACCTTAATACCATCGCGTGACACCACATGACCAAGGAATGCAACTTCTTCCAACCAAAACCCACACTTGCTAAACTTGGCGAACAACTGTTTCTCCCTCAAGGTTTGAAGCACCAACCTCAAAAGATCCCTATGTTCCCGCTCACTTCTGGAGTGAATCAGGATGTCATCAATAAACACCACCATAAAATTGTCTAGGAATGGTTTGAATACCTGATTCATAAGATCCATAAACATCGCTGGAGCATTGGTCAAACCAAATGACATCACCACAAACTCAAAATGTCCATAACGAGTCCGGAAAACTGTCTTTGGAATATCACACTCCCTTACCTTCAACTGATGGTATCCCAAATGAAGATCTATTTTAGAGAAATGGGTATCTCCTTGGAGTTGATCAAACATGTCAACAATTCTGGGCAACGGGTACCTATTCTTGATGGTCACCTTATTCAACTGTCAGTAATCAATACACATTCGGAGTGAACCATCCTTTTTTCTCACAAACAGTACAGAAGCACCCCAAGGTGAAATACTTGGTCTAATGTAACCCTTCTCCAACAAGTCCTTCAACTGATTCTTCTGCTCCTTTAGTTCGGCCGGAGCCATACGGTAAGAAGGAGATCTATGCCAAAATTCACTTCTCTATCGGGAGGAATGTTGGGCAAGTCTTCAGGAAACACATCAGGAAACTCATTAACCACCAGAACCGATTCAAGCGTAGGTGACTCACCCTCCACGTCTTTAACCCTTACAATATGAGAGATGCATCCCATGAAAATCATTCTCTGAGCTTTGAGGTAGGAAATAAATCGACCCCTAACCACGAAATTACTACCCTTTCATCCCAATACGAGCTCATTAGGAACTTGGAATTTGACTTACCTAGTTCTACAATCAACTGAGGCATATGAGGCATGCAACCAATCTATCCCAAGGATAACATCAAAATCATACATCTCTAGCTCTACAAGATCACCGGGGAAAACTTTATGCAAAACAGAAATAGGGCAACCCCGATACACTTTCCGGGCAATAATAGACTCACCCATGTTAGTATACACCTAATAAAATTCCCTCAGAGTTTCAGGACTCAAACTAAATTTAAAGCCAATAGAGGAGTCACAAAAGATAAATTTACACCTGGGTCAAGTAAAGCATAAGTACCAAAATCAAAGACTTTTAACATACCAGTCACGACGTCCGGAGCCTCATCCACCTCCTGCCGGACATGAAGAGCATAAAACCTATTATTTCTGGGAGCACTACCTACTTGAGCTTTAGGCAACCCCTGACCACCTGGAACCACTTGATTTTTCTTTGTGTTCTTTTGATAGTCAAAAATCTTGTGATCCATGCTTCCACGCCCAAAGCAAGCACTCGAAGCCTTCCTACACTCACCCAAATGATTTCCTCCTATAATGACCATAACGAGGAGCTCGTGGACCACCCTCAAATTGTACATTAGGAGGAGGCATCCTATGGTTAGAAAACTTCATATTTGAACCTTGGCCTTGTTGGAATCGACCAAATCCGCTGCCTCCCTTAGGATTAGAGAACCCGCCATCCAACTGGGCTCTTTTGGAGTTGTGCACCCTCCTCTCCTTGAGTTTCTCACCCTCAATCTGTTCGACATAAGTCATAAGCCTAGAGATGTCCATATCCCGAATAAGCATGGTGATACGACACTTTTTCACAATCAAATCAGAGATATCAAAAATGAATTTGTGTATCCTTGCATGGGGATCTGCTACTAACGTGGGAGCATACTTTGAGAGCTTGGTGAACTTGAGGGAATAATCCCTCACAGACATGCTACCTTGTCAGAGATTGATAAATTTAGTCATCTTGGCTTCCCGAAGTTCAAGGGAAAAGAAACGGTCCAAAAAAGCCATCTTGAACTCCTCCCAACCGACCTTAACATCTTCAGTTCTTTCCACCAACCACTAATTGTACCACACTTGAGCTACATTCTTCAACTGATATGCAGCCAACTCAACTTTTTCCTCATAATTGGCACCCATAATAGTAAGCACTTTCATGAGCTCATCAATGAACTCTTGGGCATCCTCATCAACCTTTGAACCAAAGAATTCCGGAGGGTTCATCCGAGAAAAGTCCCTCACCCTAGAAGCCAGAGTTCTACCATTCGTGGGGTTAGTTGGCTGGGCTTGATTAGCCACCACTTGGGCTAACATAGCCACTACATTTTGAAATTTGGTGTGAGTCACTTGTTCCTCCTCAGGCTCATGAGGGGCTTGTTCTTCGTGGACAGGATCCTATCTGAGAAGGCGGGCTCTTCTGGGAGGTATCTTCTAAAAGAGCGACAAGAACACCAACATTTAGGAAATCTTATAAATAGTACACAGCACGACATAAGGAACAATGAAGTGAGAAAATTCCTAAAATATTGTCATAGCCTCTCATTCATAGGTATGGCACGTGTCACACCCATGAACAAGACTGCAAGTGACGCGGCATATCAGACTCCGAGGATCATTTACAAACCTAGGGCTCTGATACCATCTTCATCATGATCTGAGAGTAGGGCCTAGATGTGACATGGAAAAGGAGAACTCGAGAGTCCTCGATCAAGCCATCTTAGCATCATCACACACATCATCATGTCGGAAGCGCGTAAAAGAAATAAATAACACATAAGTCTAAGGGATTCTGGGACTTTGGACTCAAGCTATAGGGATGTTGTCGGGAATGGGATAAGCATGAATCACATAGCACATAGCAATTATGTTCTAAGGGGCGGGTAAGTATGACTCAAGCTATGGGGGCAAGAAGGGTTAGGGACTTTCCACATAAGCACATTCACAATCCAATAATCACAATAATATAAGCGGAAACGAAAGCATAAAATAAGAACCTTTGCCAAACCTAGGTAGTCATATCATTACAATCAACATGAAACATAACGTACAATAGAGTTTGATATGTCCAACAATGTCTCTACATAAGATGAGATGGGGCCTTGACATATTTTGGGTTCACCCTCAAGTCATAAGATAAAGAAACATAAAATAAAGACATAAGGTATATGAAATTGGGTATCGCCCTTGGAGTATAGGGCTCACCACAAGAAACACTTCAAAGACTTCACTAGACGTCCAACGGTGGAAGGAAGTCATCTCCGATCCCTACATGGTTAGATCATGTAGACTAAGCGTATGGGTTAGCACATATAATGCACGAAGTATGCGGGTATACCATGCATATGAATATGATCCTACAACAAGGCTAGATGACAAGGGCACACATTGGTATGAAAGGAATGCACATACCCAAGGAGTAGATATCATAACAATATGCCATGTCATGTCGTGATGTATGAAGTGCAAACCTATATATATATATCGTAGCAGGGATGGGACCTCAACCAACAACAAGAGAGACCAAGTGAGCTACCACTTGAAATTGGACTATTTGCCAAGTTGATCCCTAGTCAACCCTAAAAAAAGGGATACATAACAAGTCAATCCCATCAAGGGAGAATACCCATGGTGGCACATGGTTTGAAAAGGAGTATAGACCCTTGTAGATAGTCTACCCCGACTCCAATCACTCAGTGCTAAGTCTCATCCCACGGGAATACATATATATATATATATACAAGCCTTCAAAATGGAGATTTGACATTTCATTAAAAACAATGCATAATTGGGCTAAAGGCCAAATCATAATTCAAGTCTTTCCATAATTAGGCTCAAAAGCCAAACAAGAGTTTTCAAAACCAATGCAATAGGAGTAGCTCCTCTACATATCATATCATATCATGTCTTATCATAACATATCATATCAAGATCGTGTAAACACCCCTAATTGTTCAAAGAGCCATAACATAGACTTTATGTGATCACATTTAGTCAATTCCCATATCTTTATCAAAATCAAGTCATATCATATCAAGAGGGCCAAGCCCTTATCAAAAGTTTCATCATAACAAGTCTTTCATGCTCATGAATGCAATGCATGGATGATCAAAAGTAGCATGGGTATTGGATAACAACTTTTAAATCATCAATACAATAAGTCCATATCCAAAACATGATGAAATTATCAATTTAAAGAAAAATTCTTAATACCATACTTGAATTGAAGAGCTAAGGGGACATGCATTTTTGAAACATCATGAAATCAATGGAATTCATCAATTAGGGGCTCAATCCACTTTAAATTTAATAAATTAACACAACCCATGCTTCAATTTCAAGTGAATCATTCATAATGTTAAAGACCCAATTTTCAAGAAATCAAAATTCATCAAATTTAAGAAAAAAGTTTTTGGATCTTCATGGTTGAATGAGAAACCATGAATCAAGCCTACATACCTTGAATTAACCAAGAGAAATAAGAAGATTCTAGAGAAGAATTGATTTTCTCCAAATTCCCAAGCTTGTCTTCAATGGAGGTTGATAGAAAAATGAGAAAATTTGAAGAGACTTTAGAGTTTGAATGAATTAGAAGTGATTAGGGTTCAATTTAGGGGTTTTAGGAGAGTTTTGAAAGACTGAAATGGCCCTATGATCAATTAAAATTACAAATTAACCATTAATGAAATGGAAAAACTAACTGGGAACTGAAGACACAGAACAGATACACAGACCGTACAATGGCACATGGTCCGTGAACTCGATCTTGTGGCTATACTTGGTCACGACCTTGGCTTGCAAATCTTGGAAACTTTCTTAACCATTCCACGGACTGACTCACGAGCCGTGAGGCATCACACGAACTATGAACTTGTCCGTGGAGCCTCACTTAGCTTGGAGTCCTGGCCCAGGGGCCAAGCAACTCTCTGGACCACTCCACAAGTACCCTCACGAACTGTGGGGCATCAGATGAACCGTGAACTGGTCCGTGGAGCCCCACTTGGTTTGGGCCCTTGGTATCTCATCAAGGGCACACACTGGATCACTTCACGTATGGGCTCACGGGCCTTGAACCCCCATACGGTCCGTGGTCCATCCGTGAGACCTGACAGCTAACATTTCCCTCCTTTTTTAAAATGCTTTTGTGCATAGACAGTCTTACCTCAAAAGTTATAACTTCTAAATTCGAACTCCGATTTGAGTAAAAATAATTGAGTTGTGAAGATAACTCAAAGAGCTTAAATATGATGGGTCAAGGACCATATAGTTCATCCCGTATCAAAATATATGGCCATTCAAAGTCAACCCTGCCACTGGACCTCATGCAAAACCCAACCAACTCGATTCCTTGGAATGTGGCCACTTAAGTAGTACCCATTACCATCACTAACCACCCATAACAAGTTCAAAACATACCTTGATCTACCGCTATGATGTTTGAAAATTTTTGAGTCGTTACACTTACTTTCAACTAGTGACTTCCTGACCTGAGATCTATCTTAGAGAAGCATATGACACTCTGAAGTTAGTCAAAACAGATCATCGATTCTAGGAAGGGGATAGCTATTCTTAATGGTGATCTTATTCAATTAGCGATAGTTAATACACATCCTAAAGGACCCATCGTTATTTTGCATGAATAGAATATGAGCGCCCCTAGGTGAAACACTCAATCTAATGGATCTTGTATCGAGATGATCCTTCAATTGCTCATTTAACTCTTTCAACTCAGTAGGGATTATTCTATATGACATAATGAAGATTGGTTGAGTATCAAGAAGAACATCAATCTCAAAGCCTATCTCTCTATTAGGAGAGACTCTAGATAGATCATTAAAAAAACTTCAGAAAACTCATTGAAAATGGGAATTGATTTAATAGATGAGGTTTCGTCATTAACATCTTTGACTCAGACTAGATGGTAAATACACCCTTGAGAAATCAATATTTTGGTCTTCAGGTAAGAAACAAAATGACCCCTAGGTACTAGGGGAATACTTTCCATTCTATGAATGGCTCATTAGGAAACTGAAATTTGACAATCCACGTTCTACAATCAATAATGGAATAACAAACATAAAGTAATCCATGTCTAGAATAAGATCAAAGTCAACCGTATCTAACTCAACTAGGTCAACCATGGTATCTTTATAATAGATGGAGACAGTACAACCTTTATAAACTCTTTTTAGAAGAATAGACTCACCAATAGGGACACATAGAAAATCTTACGAAAACTCTCAAGAAGGTCCTCAAACTTGGTAGCTAGATAAGGAGTTACAAAAGACAATTTTGCACCAAAATCAAGTAAGATATAAACATCAAAAGAAAAGACTCAAAGCATACTAATCATGACATCAGGGGAGCTCTATAAGTTTGTACCTCCCTTTGATCTAGTATTTGAACCTCTCGGATTACCTTGTCCTTATTATAGTGTAGGGGCAGCTTGGGCCTTATTTCAACCATTATTCTATCTCTATATTGGGCACTTTTTCAAAAAAGTGTCATGTCTAGCCATACTTGTAGCAAGCATTAGTAACATATCGACACTCACCTATATGGAGTCTAACACACTTTCCACAAGGTGGATTTCCTTTAGAACCTAGGTTATAGTCCTTTGCATTTGTGGACCTTAAGTTTAATGATCTCATTATCCCTTCTAAGAAGGTGCACCAATGGATGATGTGTAATTGGAAGACCTTTTTTGGAAGAAGGATTGATCACCCTTACTTTGCCTCTGTCGGTTATTCTCTAGCCCATTAGTGTTAGCTCTCTTACTCTTCTGTTCTTCCCTATCCTTCTTCTTATCATTTTTCAACTATTGAGCATACACCACGAGCCTAAAGATATCCATGTA
Organism: Solanum aculeatissimum; assembly: GCA_038996855.1. NCBI lineage: Eukaryota > Viridiplantae > Streptophyta > Magnoliopsida > Solanales > Solanaceae > Solanum > Solanum aculeatissimum. The sequence continues at coordinate 34,650 of JBCEWC010000858.1, read as the reverse complement.
AGAAATCATCAACATTGCTTTACACTCCTTCTTCACATGTCTACTCAACCCATAAATAAACATCCTCATCGTCACCCTCATATCAACACCCATCTCTAGGGCATATTTGGACAGTTTGGTGAATTTAAGGTTGTATTCCTTGATGGTCATCTCCTCTTGTTTCAGATTCACAAACTCCTCCACCAAAGACTCTCTCAACTCTTTAGGGAAGAAATGATCAAAGAATGCGTTATCAAACTTATCCCAAACTACAGGCTTCACATATTCACCACAACTTTCTTCCCATTGGTTGTACCAAATGTGAGCTACGTCCATAAGTTGGTAAAGTCAAGCTCTACCCTCTCGATCTTAGTAGCATGCATAGATTTTAACACCTTTCATAACTCATCAATAAAATTTTATAGATCCTCATCCACCTTAGACCCTGTGAACATTGACAGGTTTATCCTAAAGAAATCTATAATCTTCATTAGAGTTGATATGTCCTGGTTAATTTCATTGTGAGTAGAGAGGGCTTGTTAATCTGTCTGGGCAGCCACTAGTTGGGTGAGCATATCAATTGTCCCCTTAAACTCATCTTCTATAGTAGGAGCGTGTTGGGTAGAAGGCATTGGAGGAGCTTTAGTAGTCCTCATAGGCCATCCTCTTTTCTTTGATCTAGTGGGTGCTTTGGGTGTTGGAGCTTTAGTGCTAGAGACATTTCTCTAATGTCTTAATGTTTTGGAGGCATTGTCAACAAATGCATAATGCATGAATTAGAAAGAAACTTTTATAGAGTTAAAACTCTATCATATGAACTTAGAATGCAAGAAGTGAAACAACTTTCTAAATGTCCCATAGCATCCTGATTATAAGTATGGTGCACGACACACCCATAAGCAAGACTCTACTAGGCACAACTTCATAGACACCCTAGGAATCTTGAACTTTGTGCTTTGATACCAAGTTTGTCACACCCTAGGAGGGTACCCTAGACATGGCCGACACTCAAAGACCATTGTTGACTCCTAAGCAGACCACTTGATTTCATCATATGTTTAATTGGCTGAAATATCTATAGAATCAATAACTAATTATGTGCATGGACTCAATAATGTCAAAATCAATAATCATGTAACTTAATGAAACAACTTTATATTAATAAATATGATTTTCAAATAGACTTCAACTACATTAATTAACTTTATCTGTGAAGCCTCTAATAACTACGAAGGTGCCAAGACAATCTCCAGGTTGCCTCAACTACATAAAGAAAAACATACACTGAAATAAAAGATAATCCTACAAATGCTAGGAGGGCTCTCCAAGACTTTGCGGAATGTTTTGGAATCTTCAAAGAATCCCTTGTTGATGATCCCTAACACCTATATCTGCATCATAAAAAGATGCAATGTTGAATAACATCAGTATGTGGAATGTACGGTATTTAATAGGGTTGAATAGAACAATATGCATCAAAGTTACTCACAAAAGGATTAGCTCAACTCAATCATCAATATGGCATGTATGTTCTAAAACAGTATACATAAAGATTTTATCAAATATTTCATTAGCTCTCAATGTGCGTGCATACCTCAGTAAAATAATGTACTCTTATTCTTAAGGAGTTTCTACAACTAACAATAACCACCGATAATCAAGTAGTGATACAACAAATTATTGTCGTTGGCACAACCATCTAGTACCTTGATAGGGTAAAGGACGCAAAACTCTATGGATCCAATAAAATCTCTATAAGGACATCAGAGGTATATCCCCTTCTCATCCTATTCTGACGACAAAGTTTATAGGATTTGAGATAATTAAACTCCTACCCAAGTCGGTGCTGATACTTCTCCCAAAATATATGTTTGTATTCTCATCTCATTTAGTCTCTTTGGACTTTGGCTCAAAAGCTCAACTCATCTCAAACCTCATCATTTTATTCATCAATAAACCTATTTGAAAATACTTTATGTTGTCATCAAAACTCTTGCTCAAAACATCATTTAAAACTCAATGTTCAAAACTCATTAAAATATACATCATCTTATTTGAAAAGTAATACTTTACTGTATGCATGAAAACCATCAATCTCAACTCAAAGTAATGCATGAACTCAATCATCAAATATTGATTGGAAAATCCATGATTATTAACTCATTAAGGTTTATGGGAAAGTAACCACGAACAATAAATTATAGCTATAAAATAATAATTTTAATGCATAATTACATAGGACTTAATAGAAGACGAATGAACTCTATTAGAATCCAAAACTAAATTTTTTCTTAATTCAGTACTCATTCAAAATGAAAACTTAGACATGGAATGCGTAGACAAACTCAATCCAATACTATGATAGCCTTACATACTTAGAAAGATCAAAACTTCACTTGAATTTTGTAACACCCCTCATGTTTATAGTCTGGAAAGACTGAAAGTTAATGATTTTGATGTTGGTTGGATCTTATGAGCCAGCTTACGGCCTGTAGAACAGACCACGGGTCGTAGGTTTGTTCATGGATTGTGCCTAGTGAAAATGGAAAATTGAAGAATTTTTTAAAGTTAACTTACATGTTACCAGGACAGACCGTACAAGAAACCACGATCCGTCAAAGAGGTTCATAGAAAGGAGCCTTAAAAGGCCTAATTTTTTTGAAGTCTGGAACACTTCTACGGAATGACCTACGACTCGTAAATGGAACTACAGGTCATCCTGCATGTTCATGGATTTGAAGCTGCAAATTCTAAAAACTAAATTTTGTGACATGAAATTCTACAAAGATGAGGTACAGTCCGTAGGTTGATCCACGACCCACAGATGGGGTCTCATGGATAGTTTTGACAATTTTTAAGAAAGGGTGTTTTTGATATTTTCAATCCTTCCAAGCTCTAAACTATGTCATTTTGGGTATCCTAACTAACTTAATCGACCTATCCCTTATAAGTTCTATTCCTAATTCATTCAAAGTCATTCATCCTCAAAATTATATCAAGGGTTCTCAATATTTCTCGCGCTAAGACAAGGGTTCCATTGAAGTTAAAGCTTGAAGGTTTGATTAAGGATTTCTAGATTTTCTCTTCAATTCTTATGAATTCTACTTGAGGTATGTAGGGCTTCATTCATGGATTAGTTTCATCCATGAAGTTCATTCCAAATTATTTATGAACTATGATAATGATGCACGAATTATGATGAATTACATGATGTTTATGAATTTCAAGCAAACGTATGTGATTTTAAGTATGAATGATTTGGGCTTAATTCTTTGATGTGGGTTTCTTTACTAATGATCTAATGATTTACATGCATGTCTTTCCTCTATGAATCTTGTCCCAATTGCATGATTTTGACTCAATTGCTCATGAACCCATACTTAGCCCTAGTATCTTATGTTAAAGTTATGAATTTTCATGATAATGATTCCAAATATGTAAAAGCATATTTGATGACAAATGATGATGTTATGGAAATGATAATGATGATTCTATGAAAAAGAGGGTGATGAAGGACCTAACAATTATGATGATGATGTTAAGATGGGAATGTTTACCCACACTGTGTTAAAGGCTAAGTAGATGGATTATTCCTATGATGAGATGTTCTATGAAAGATTATGATGACTATTTTACAAACTATGAAAGTATGATTTTAATAAAGTATGAACCATGTCTAAAATCTATGTATATGCATATTTTATCTATTCCATAATATATGACTTAGCACCGAATGAGATTAGGGGTGGGGTAAGGGGTCCTTAATGTAAAACCTACCTTTCTCATAACTATGTGCCACCAGAGGTGATGCTGATTTTGTGCCTATATGGTATTATGTTAGTGGATCCACATAAGTAAAGCATACACCAAAATGGAAAGGTTCTCATAAGGTCTATGTTAAATCACTTACCGAAAAGGGAAGGATCCCATAAGGTAAGGTATATAGTCTACCTTGGTAAAGTAGACTACTCTTTTACTCGGTGTAGAGGCAACATCGAGATTCTATATAATAGTCTACATAGTCTTATATATCGATTATGGTCTTATTCCCACTTATATGTTAAGGTTATGAATGGATTTATTAATGATTCTTCTCATGATTTTTAACTTGCATGTTCAAGCATATTGTGCTCTTATCCTATTGCTTATGTTTATGCATATTGTTATTATTATGATGTCCTTTGATTCATGTCATACCTACATACTTAGTGCATTCTATATATTAACGCATATTTCTTTGCCTACATGATCTAGCCATGTAGGGACGGACGATGAGGAGATCATTCCATTACGTGGTAAGATTCGGATTCCGAGCTTGAAAACTTGTTGGTGAGTTCCCATGCTTCAGGAATAAGCCCATTTATGATTCTTTTTCATTTGAGACTTTGTTATCTTCTTATGATGTATATCTTGAGGGTGATCTAGTATGCTATGGTCTAGTCCCCGCTAAGCTCTATGATTTAGAGGCATGTTTTGGACAAAATGAATTGATGTATGTTCCTTTAAGGAAAACCATGACATTCTCTATTGCATATACTTCCGCTTGCTTATTTTCTTATATACGCCTATTTTACCTTATGTATGCTTATGATATGAACATGAGGCTTGAATAAAATGCCTTCGGGTGTCATATTCACCGTGTCATGGGTAGACCCTAGGTGCGAGTCATGATAAATTCGGAAGACCTTGGTAGAATGACTTGAAACCTAGCTTTTTCTCCCCTTTGAATTGGTTCTCAAGTTAATCTAGGTGATTATGAGGTTATGAGTACCATCATATTTATAAATGAATCTTATTTTGATCCTAAAACGTATCAAGTTTTATTGGAAAAGGAATGGTAACCTCCATTTAAATAGATGGACATACCTACAAAACTTGGTCTATGGGTCATAGATTAGCGTATGACTCGTAGACTGGAGATCTCATGGTCTCCTGGGTCTCAAATCCCTTTCTATGGGTCGTAGACCCTTCAACGGACCGTAGATGGTCTCGTCCTGTCGGTTGGAGTCGAGGTTCAGAGACCATGGATTCTTGCGCCCTGAACTACAAAACCTAGTCTTACAATTTTTATATGAAATGATGGGTCTACCCCACTCATGGTTTGGTCTAACATTTAGAAAATTCTCTGGACATTGAGATTGTGCGGACCCTTTAAGGGTCATAGGACCCTTCATAGATGACATTGTCTATATTGATTTGTGGTAGACCAAGTCCCTTATCTACGACTCGTAGATGGATCTATGAATCATAGACTGGGCTCGTGGATCCTAAGTCACAACAGATCCAAAATAAAATTTCTTGAATTTTGGACTTTCTAAGTTAGGATATTTTAAGAGGGTGTTACAAAAGCAATTGTTGAAGCTGATGAATTGTTGCAATGTTGAAATTGCTATAAAAATTCTATTAGTTGCATAATATACTTAAGTAGTTATTATGTAGACTTAAGTAGTTACTATTGTAGATATAGCAATTTAGCGGGCTTGCTATAGACATTTCAACAACTATTTCAACTATTCGCAGCAAGTTTTGAGGTTATTACAACAGATGCACATTTTTTTTAAATTCAATACAAAATAACAATTAGCTATCAACACCTACATGCACATACTTTTTTTTCCACAAAAAGTCAACAATCAAGAGCAATATATTTAAGAATACATCACTACATGAACATTTAAGAAAAATATTTTTTTATTCTTCTTCTTCTTTAATTTACTACATTTGTGTGAAGCGACTGCTGAAATTTCTACGGAGGAGTTACAATAGGAACTTCAACAACTGCTTTACTCAACTATTTTAGAAAATTTAGCAGTTGTTATAAGTACTTTAGTAGTTGATATTAGTACTTTAACAACTGCTTCATTTATTCATAACAAAATTCGAAGAACCAACCACCAATACCAATTCACCATCAACTACAAAAATATTTTCTTTCCTCACAAAGAATATAACAACTTCAAGAAAACATATTTTTTCACAAAAAATATATCAGTAATCACAACAAAAACAAGTCAAGAACATATTTATTAAGGCATGCAACAACAAAATTTATAAATTCATATACTGCTTCATCTTCTTAATTAACCTAAATCATCATTTTCACAAGAAAAAATAAAACCCTTACTATGAGAAAAAATAAAGAACTTTACCTTTAAAACGTGTTGAAACCTAATAATGAGGAGCAACCAATGATGAAGTGATGACGATGGCGGCGAAACGAGAAGAAAAGAAAAGAAAATGAAAAAGAAGAAGACGAAGATGATAAAAGTTGAGAAGTTTGATTTTTGAATCCCAAGTGGAGGAAGAAAAAAGTGAAATTTGAAATTGAAATTATTTCTTTGGAAAAGGCTAAGAAGGTGAGTTATTTTTGTATTTTATTATTTAAGAAGTTTTAGAAAATATATTTTACCCCTAACTTAATTTAATTCCTAATTAGTAGAAATTAGGGGTTTGTATCGATCGATTTGGTTCGCTTTTATACATTATCGGTTCGGTTTATGGGTTTTCGATTTTTAAATATGCTAAACCAATAACAAACCAATAAAATAATTTTTATCGATTTTAAGTCCTTAACGGTTCAGTTTCCGGTTTACCCGATAAGGATGATAATGAGAATTTACATTAATAAAAGCAGATGGGTTATGAGAGAGTAAGATAAAGACTAAAGATTAAAGTGGGTAACTAATCACTTAAATACGGTAAAGATTGAAATAGGTAAAGTACTGTTATAGTGTCTTATTACTACTATTAAATTACTAATATTTAATATTTACGAAGAGATAAAATAGTAAATTATTATAATCTTATTGAGTTATCGGTATACCCACATCCAACCGATAACCCAATAACTTTTTTTTTCAAAATTATTAAAAATCCAATAACCTAACAATCCAATAACAATAAACTAATAACATTTTTATCGATTTGATTTATTGATCGATTTAATTTTTTTCACCCCTAGCAGAAATTTTGACCTTAATTAGTCAAAATTATCAACTTTTTTTAATTGTGAATTTTTTGTCTACCTCTCACAATTTTCTCAGGTGACCCTCGGTACCACAGCCGACCACAGACAAACATGACGTCTGGGCCTCTGAAGACTCAATTTTTTGATTGCTAAAGAACGAATCCAAAACACCCAATTCGACAGTGAGACCAAAGCGATAATTGAGTAGAGACTATAATGATCAACTGTTTGATGAATGTTCCCTAGTGTTCTCTTTACTGCTACTTCAATTCTTGTCACCTTTCTCATTGAAATGGATGGATTATATCTTTCACCAACCTCCATTATCGTCTTGTTTTTAGTATTAAATTACATATGATGTCCTCTTTTCATCAACCCCTTCTTTGTTTCAACGACCATGATCTTTTACCTTAAACCTCATATTCGATCCATCTTCTCTCTTTCTCATGGACCCTGCTACCTCTCGCCCTGCTCTAGTCATCGATAACGGAACCGGGTATGGTCTAAATTCTTATTATGGTTCTTGTTCGCTAAGTGTTTGATGGATTGCCTCAATGAAATTAATTTATGTTTTCAGGTATACTAAATTGGGTTTTGCTGGAAATGTTGAGCCAAGTTTCATTTTACCGACGGTGGTTGCCGTTAATGAGTCATTTGTGAACCAGACACGAGCCATGACTAAGAACAGTAACTGGATAGCGCAGCATAATGCAGGGGTTATGGCGGATCTGGATTTCTTTATTGGGGAAGAGGCATTGACTAGATCTAAATCTAGTAATACTTATAATCTTAGTTATCCTATTAAACATGGTCAGGTTGATAACTGGGATGCCATGGAGCGTTTCTGGCAGCAGTGTATATTTAATTACCTTCGTTGTGACCCTGAAGATCATTATTTTCTATTGACTGAAAGCCCCATGACTGCACCAGAAAGTCGAGAGTATACCGGTGAGATTATGTTTGAGACTTTCAATATACCGGGGCTTTATATTGCCGTGCAGCCGGTGCTTGCTTTGGCAGCTGGGTACACAACATCTAAGGTCAGTAGTCTGGGTGTTTGAAAGTTTCTGCTTATGATAGGTTTAGTACATATTTCCACATAATACTTTGGTTGCAGAGCACCTCATCCAACAAAATAACCTTATTCTATAAGCTTATAGCTTTTTCAAGTAATTTGGATCTTTTAATTTCTAAGGGGTTATAAGAAGGAGCTGTTTGTGTTGAAGGTTATAAAATTGGATCTTTATTTGTACATTAGGAGCACTAATTTACAAATTATTCATGACTGGCCTTGCTTCATTTGGAAGAGAGTAATATGTGCAGCTGTGTCTGTGCTTTATTACCATAAGTTTGTTATGTTTCTGAAATTCAGACTTATTTTTGCTTAGCTAAAGAGTAGCTTGATGATAGAGTAATTGCGCCAGAGAAGGAAACTCCATCTCTTGCTTTCTTAGTGGAGATTGGTATTATGGGCAATGACAAATATTCTTTAACTTATATTGTCATTTTCATAGGAGTTTGGTTTGTAAAACACAAGAGATCTTTGTAGGTAGGGTCACTTTGTTATATTCAAGTTGTAATTGGTCATAGACTCGTAGGAAGTTATTTCCCCCTTTATTAGTCATAACAATTATTTCCTTCCTTGTAGGTGCCAATTTGCTTAGGTCATTAAATAAAATAAGAGCACGAGTGGTATAATTAAAATATAGTATGACAGCTCTTATTTGCACTTTTATCTGGAAAATGATACAAGTAGTAGTCAATTGGTTGGCTGATCTATGCTTACATACAGCATTATGGATTCATTATGAACAGAGTGTTATAGAATTTGACTTAAGCCGACTTTTACGAAATATCTCTACCTCCGTTGCTGGATGAAGTTTAGCGGTCAAGATGGATGATTATCTCTTACTTTCAGTATGAGTGTTTGCATTTTGTTCATCTCACTTAGAGTGGGTAAGATATAGCTCATCAAACATGCCAAGGTCCACTCATCCGTGAGGGTTGTGCCAATGCTCTAAAATGCAGATGAAATTTACTTATATTTAAGATAATAGCCTTAGGATACACCATGCTTTTTTTTTCCTTTTCTGGCATTCTACCCATTTAAGTTGTTTTCATGGAATTAAGATCATTCGCTTTTGGATAAGTAGGTGTTATGCCTGCTATAATTGTTGCTTCAGAAGATTGGGCAAGAACTTTAAAAGCAAGTTGTATATGCTATTTATATGGATACCATGCACTTTATGAAAACAATTAAAAACCAGAGAATCAAGACACAAACAACAACAACGGCAACAACAACAACATAACCAGTGGAATCCCACAAGTGGGGTCTGGAGAGGGAAAAATGTACGCAGATCTTACCACTACTTCATAGAGATAGAGAGGCTATTTCTGGAAGACCTTCAACTCAAAAATATCATCCCCAAAAGCAGAAAATACTAGATATGAAACCAAACAACTAGAGTGGGAGCAAATGACAGTTTATAAAGACAATAAAAATAACAAACATAAGTGACAAAAAATAACAACACAATATATAAAGACACGACTACCTCTACCAACCTATTATATGCCAAGGCTATACATCATCCTACCCCTACTAACCGTCTAACTTTTTACCTTAATACGCGACCTCTACTCTTTTCTATCTAAGGTCATGTCCTCGGTGATATGAAGTTGCGCCATATCCTGTCTAATTACCTCGCCCAATACTTTTTTGGTTTACGTCTACCCCTCTGTGTGCCCCCTAAATCTAACCTCTCATACCTTCTAACAGGAGTGTCAGTATCTCTTCTCTTCACATGCCCAATCAAGACCAAACCATTGCAGTCTCGCTTCCCTTATTTTGTCTGCCACAGAGGTCACCCCTCACTTCCCCCAAATGATCTCATTCCTAATTTTATCCCTTCTGGTATGTCCACACATCCATCTCAACATTCTCATCTCCGTATCCTGCATCTTCTAAACATGTGAGCTTTTAATCGTGCAGTCCATTTAAAAGATTTTTACCATATCAATTTTCGGTTACCCTATTGTGTATTACTAAAATTAGACTTTTCGAAATCGTCCCATCATCTCAATTTCTCTTTGATATCGATACTATTTGGTTTATTTTCAAAATGCCAAATATAAGTTGCCTTATAAAAAACAAAACGTTAAGTGAGAGTCATAGTGTTCTTAGGTTGTCTCAGTGGTTATGTAAAATAATAAACTTTAGTGTTGAGTACAATTTCTGCTACAAGAGCTTGTACATATACATGCCCTTGTAAGCTTTTGATTTATTGGACAAAGATTGCAATAATGCAAGATGTGCACTCCCAATACACTCTTTACCTAAGAAAAATATTGCTCCATCTTAATACAATTATTGAGTTTCTAACTCAAAATCTGTAGTTCGAAAGACATAAATCCGAAAAATAACATGTACTATTCTAGTTAACCTTTTTGGAAAAGAAATATAGACTTGATATTTGATTCAAAATTCACAAAAAAAAAAAAATACCTTTGTGGCTTGCTTCTAAAGATTATCAGAATCAACATCAACATACCTAGTGTGGTCTGAGGAGGATATATTGTACTCAGACCTTAACCGTACCTTTTGTGAGGTAGAGAGGTTGTTTCCAATAGACCATCGGCTCAAAAAAAGTGTTTTAAAAATAGGTTTGAAAAATACAAGAGTGAAATTAGCTGTGATGAAAATACTTGGAAAAGAGAAGTCTTGACAACAAAAATAGTAAGATTGTCGGAATCGGTTTAGTTTTAATAATAATAGAGTATGTTTGAGTGTTACTGGTAGCAATTTCTATATGAATCCATCCCCATGGCCAAGGCAAGAAATGATAATATTTCATTATTTTTAAATTTAATGTACGAAATAAACAACCTACTCCAATTATTTGGTACGGTTATAAATTTATATTGAAACCTATAGTTTTAAACTAATAATCAGTTTAGTATGGTTTGGTTCTGTTGGTTTTCAGAGAAGCATTCCCTATCTTTATAATAAAAGGATCTGTCTGTGTGGTCAAAATAATTACTTTTTCAATGAGATGTTATTGTGATTTTTAGCCAAAAATGCTCATATTTTAGGATGTGGAAAGAATTCCCATACTATCATAACCAGAAACAAGTTTTACAATAGTCGTCATCCAATTCTTAAGGGTCACCATCAATATTAGCATTATAACTTGTATAACATTTTAGGAACTTAAAATGAATACTATAAAGGCAGGCTCTAGCAAGCTCGTATTAAATCTTCAGTTAGACCCTAGATATTCTTCTTTTCCTTTTTCTTTGAGCTATGGAGATAAACTGCTAATTTTTTGGTCACATTCTGTTGTTGGTACATCCATTACTCGTTTCTTTAATTCATGTATATTTATTTTTCGTCTACTTCCTGACTGGTCTTCTATTAGATCTGCATTAAATTTCATGATATATTAATCAGGTATTTCTTGTTCCTTTTTTAGTGTGAGATGACTGGAGTTGTAGTGGATATTGGAGATGGTGCTACTCATGTTGTACCTGTTGCTGACGGTTATGTTATCGGGAGCAGCATTAAGTCAATCCCCGTTGCTGGAAGAGATGTTACACTCTTCATTCAACAACTCATGAGGGTCTGTACGACATCTCTCAGAATTGGTTTGAAAGAAAAAATGTGTTGTTTCCTTCATTGAACTCGTCCCCCAGTTTTTATCCTATCTAGTAGACAAATAGAACTTATTAAAAACAGAATCAAGTTGGATGAATGAAATAGAATTCTGATATCCTGACATTTGGTGTTTCCTTGTTATGAAAAAATATATTGGAGTTCAAAGAGGATCCAAAATATTGAAAAAACAAGATTATTTAATTAAAAAAGAAGATCTGGAAACGATATAGTAATTGCAACCTCTGGATTTGACTATGCTCTTTAACTGTAGAAGGGGGAAATATATTCCATAGTGTGCAAGCTCCTCAAGTAGTAGTGCTTAAGGTGAGAATGGTAATACCTAGGTTCAATATTTTGTTCATTACATGATGATATCTCACTTATTTCATCAAAAAAAGGTGTTCATTACGTAAGGACAGGATAGCTCTTCTCTGTTTATTTTCTCTTGGTATACAGATTCTTGGTAATGGATCAGGGCATTCTTTGCCTGAAAAATATAACTGAGGTCTTACAGCATTGGTCTTTTTTTCAAGTGTTAAACTTAAGTTTAGGAGAGTGCCTTGTTAGTTTCTGTGGCAAGCATCATCTTGGAAAATTTGTAGAAAACGTATCCTCTGTCAGCAGTTCCAATTGATTCTCTATTGCCAAATCTACAAAATATCTTCACTAATGGCAGTACCTACAGTGTTTGATTTATGCTATGAATGTGTTTTTATTTCTTTAGAGTTTTGATTCCAAAATTGGGTTTGCTAGTGTTTCCCATGTGCTTTACTCGTGGGAAATCATTTTAAAGCTTGCACAATTGACTTTATCAGGTTCCAGCACACAGTCGTGTTTTGAGGTTTCAGTTTGAACTTTGAAATTTTTAAAAGGTGCGTGGTAGCAAGTAAGATGATCAATCTAATGTAATTTGATTCAATGTAGGAAAGGGGGGAGCACGTCCCACCTGAGGATTCCTTTGAAGTAGCCCGGAAAGTAAAGGAAATGTATTGTTACACTTGTTCAGACATTGTCAAGGTATGATTTGATTGTAACATTGTCTAGCATACAGCTAGTGGAAAAGATAAAAAGAACCTTGAATAAGAAGAACCAGAAATATTAGACGTTCCTTGTGATAATCCTTACTCTGCATGCTGTTCTTCCCTCCAGCTCGAGTTGAAGAATCTGTTATACATTTCTGAGAATGAGAGCAACTACGTCAAGATTTAAGCCGCTTATCATCCTCTTCTTACATCTGAGAAAGAAATTAACTGAGGATCACTTGTGATTTATTTTGTTGCTGCAAATGATTTCAGGAGTTCAATAAGCATGACAAAGATCCGGGGAAGTACATCAAACATTGGAGAGGTACAAAACCAAAGACAGGAGCACCTTATTCATGTGATGTTGGCTATGAACGATTTCTTGGTCCCGAGGTCTGCGCTGCGGTTCAAGTCTCTGATAGTTTCAAGCTCCAATGTCTTCTTGCAGCTTGTTTTACCATGACAAATTATGTAGTTGTAGACATTGCCCCACATATTTAGAGATGTACCCCTCAAATACTACTGATTTACTGCATGGCAGAGTGAACTCTAAAAGCTCTAATAATCAAAGCATTAAAGGGCATCCCGGTGCACTAATCCCGGTGTGTGTGGGGTCCGAGGAAGGGCCGGATCACATAATCAACATAGTCAGCTAAATAAGAAACTAAGATTGTAGAGGTGATGCATTATCGCTAGGTTGGGTGAACACCTTTCTGATTTAAAAGCTGGTTTTTGCAGGTTTTCTTCAATCCCGAAATACATAACAGTGATTTTATAACTCCTCTACCTGATGTGATAGACAAATGTATTCAGTCTGCACCTATAGACACGAGAAGAGCTTTATATAAGGTAATTGTTTCGTTGATCAACTATATATGATTTCTGTTAATCAAGTGATCCAGCATTTTGTGACAGTCAAAAAATCTGCCTTATATGGTTGAGCTAAAAGTCATGATCTTGATATCACGCTCTTTGAAAATTCCTTTGAATGTGTATGTGATATTATCGCCTTGTAGAATATTGTTTTATCTGGAGGATCCACCATGTTCAAAGACTTCCATAGAAGATTGCAACGAGACATCAAGAAAATTGTGGATGCTCGTGTTCTTGCATCAGATGCTCGGTTAGGTGGAAATGTTAAAGTAAGCATCTGTATTTTAGTTTATATTTGAATTAACTGATGAATGAATCTTTGGTCTCTGATACTTAAAGATTCTCGCCTGCTGAAAAAATATTCGCCCAGGCACAGCCAGTTGAAGTGAATGTGGTCAGCCATCCTATTCAGAGATATGCAGTTTGGTTTGGAGGATCTGTACTTGCTTCTACTCCTGAATTTTTTGCAGTAAGTTAATCATTTGATTTCTGTTACTTGAGGTTTATAACTGCAACTGAAGTTACTTGGTATGTGAAGTCTGACCTTTTAGTTGTTTCCATACATCAGGCTTGCCATACGAAGGCTGAATATGAGGAATATGGAGCTAGCATATGTCGCACAAACCCTGTATTTAAGGGAATGTACTGATACTAGCTACAATTGCAGTTAAGGCATTTCTCATTGTCATGTTCTCCTCCTAAAACCCTGATCATTGCCGTACTTCGCAGCTTCGGTTTGAAATCCACAGCTATGAGGACTGTGTATGTTAACAGGTTAATGGAGGCAAGGCATTCCAGATTTCAATCATTGAACTGTGAGAAAACAAAATTCTTGTATTCTTTCCATAGGGAGCACATCTGCCCTGCACCTGCAGGATATGGTTGTTCCCCGTGGCAGGGCTGGTTGGCGCTTCAATGGCAGATATGTTTCACCGAACAATTGAACACCTGAGCTGAATGTCATTTTTTGTGTGTTCGGTCGAGTCTGAGGGTTACAAATATACTTGGTTCAAGGAAAGATAATAAGCTATCATACGATTTGGTGTAGTCCTTTAGGTTGTTGGGGTTTGATCAGAGGATTGTGGGATCATTTGTATTCTTTGTTTCTTCGCTTTAATTGCAACTCTGATAGTTATAGCTACACTTGAACATTGTTCTCACTGTTAGGGAACCCTCTATATTCTTTTCTAGGAATAATGTATATCCTAATTTGAAGTTTTTCAGGCCGAAGATAAATCTTTAGTGTTTGCTTTTGGTCATAGACTTAACATTTCATTTACTGCACAGTTTCCCACTTGCGGGACTATACTGGCCACCAGGTATGTTGTTTACTTCATAATTTCATGTGGAATATTTTTGTTGCTGTTTGTGTTTCTGGAACTTGAACAGAATTAAAATTGAGTTTCTTTGGCGGTGCCAGGAAAATTACATTGTTATAGCACTACTATTGACTTTTCATTCTTTAAAATCAATGTTTAGTCCAAGGTAAAAGAGGAATCCTCAAGACACTTTGGAAGAAGCACCTATCTTCATGTCTCTTTTCTCAAAAAGACAGATTGAGAGATAGTAATATATAAGTGTCTAGGAAGTAGGAAAGTAATTTTCTGACCACATTGGGTTTATTGCTTTCCATATAGTAAGTTGATTATTTTATATTGAACATTCTTGGCCACGGTGTTGGAGAGAATTAAAAATGTAACCTTGAATCTCATTTCAAGCTAATTAAATAAACATTTGTCCAGTAAACTCTTCTAAACACTTCCCATTGACAACAAAATTCGCCAGGGTAAACAGACACATCAAAAGCCTCGATTCTCTAAATTCTGTGGGTCGTGATTAATGCAAATTAAAATTATTGGTGCTCTATGTTCATGAATGTTATAGAGGGTTACAACTTATGTAAGACATTCTTTTTGACCAAGTTATTTATTTAACTAGAGAAATTTATGATAAGACCCCAAAAATACAATTGAGCAAACATTTAATTGAAAAAGTTAATCAAATTTTTATAAAGATCCCGTGCGATGCACGAGTCTGATAGTTATTCATAAACTTATTTTTTAATGATATAATTAAATCCTATTAAATTTTCTCATTAAGTATACTATTAATATCCAATAAATATTATTAATATTGATTAAATTTTAAATTTAATGATTAAGTGATTTTAAATTTATATATATATATATATTTGTAGTACTTCTTTTTTGACACAAATATAATCACGGGAAGATATTAAAATAATTATTTAATTTTATTTGTTCAGTTTAAAGAGAAATTTGTTTTATCCTAATTTCAATGTTTACTTAACTTAAAATAACTAATCGGGTTGATATAGTGAAATCATAGTTGAAACAACTGGGAAAATTATACATTAGGGATAATATTGTAAAATCATAGTTGAAGTAAACATCTGTCTTAAAAAGATTAAATTAAAAAATGTACGAAATATTTTTATGGAACTTATACAATGTATAAGAGGAAACTGACAACTCAAGTAGGCATATTGACGAAGAATTGTCTGCTTTGTTATTTATATAATAAAATAATACTTGTGACGGTACAAGATAGTAACCTATAATTATCTTAATATAAAAATTGTAACACTATGCATTTTAAGAGCATAAATTACGAATTATGTCAATTATAAAAATATTTACATATTTAAATTTTTTATTTACATTTATGTCATTTTATATTAATACACTCCAATTAACGCTTGGAGTCTGGCTCTCTCTTCATTGATTCTCTTTTTGGGATTAACTAATAATCCCATATATATATTTTTTTGTCAGCCAATTATTGTCCCAAAACTCCACGTATAAATATCAAATATTAACAAATAAATATATCAACCATCAAACTTTGAAATCAACATTTCACCAAACAATCATTAATTATTTTTTTATTTTTATGAATACCAAATACAATCAACAAACTTACCATCATTTTTTTTTAACAATTATGAATAATATTAACACCAACAAAAAATAACTAAATACGAGGTAAGACCAAATTAACATCAAATAATGCTTAACCAAATAAATCACATCAAACAAATTAAGAAAATATCAATCAAATACCAAAAAAATATCAACCAAATATATCACATGCAAATAAACAAAAAAATTAAAAATACAAACCAAATATAAAAAAATTACCAACCAAATAAATGATACCAACCAAACAACTTAAATAAATAACCAACCAAATAAATCACACCAAACAAACCACTAAAAAAAGAACCAACTATACCATCGTCAATTCACAAAAAAACACTAACTATTTTCGTCCGGTACAAATAAAACTTAAAAAAATTATTTATTGTTTATTAATATTATTTTTTAGAAAGAAAAAAAATTATTTTTCCCTATGTTCCGTCATTCTCCATTAATTAACAATAAATTTGTACTTTCTCCATGTATGAGAGAGACAAAACTTATTAATTAAGTAAATTCCTTAATTAATAGCTTTTTTTCATTTTTTCTTTTGACTTTTTCCATGCATGTATATTTTTATTAAAAAAATATTAACTTTTGATTATAAATAAATTTTATTGATACATTCATGTAATTTGAAGTGTTATTTTTCCTTTTAGAATCTATAAAAGTTGCAAGTACGTTTCAGGGTTAATATGTGTTATATGATCGACTGGACAAAATATTTCACTTTCACGCCTCCACTTTTAAAACACTGCATATAAAATGGTAAATTATGTATATGGTCGTGGTGGGGGGCAGCCTACTTTTTTAGTCGCAAACCATTGGAAGGAGTTGGGTGGAAGCATTTTTCCAGCAAACAAGCATGGTCTCTTGGAGTCACTGTCTCCAGCGATTATAATGTGTTTATGCAGAGGTTAAGTCTGCCTAGCCACTATAATTTTAATCAGATTGCTAGTGGTGTTTCAACTGTCTTTTCTCATTTGATTTTAGGGGCTTTACTCTTTTTTTTTTTTGTGCAATTGATGATAGGTTTTGTTAAATGTCATAGGACAGCAAAATTATATATATACTTTATTTGATATTTTTACCTTATCGCGATAGTGTTAATTATGTATAATAAAATAATTAGCTTACAATAAATATATAATCAAATTTTTACTTCCTTATAATATAGTTAAAAATCATACAAACTATAAACTGACTATACATTATGATACATTAAAAAAAAACTGAATATAACTTTCTTATACATGAGTTATGCACTTAAAAGTTGAATATAACTTAACTATACATGAAATATACATTGACTATTTATCCAACTACTCCTCCTATCCCATTTTATACAGCACCGTTTGACTTGACATGATGTTTAAGGAAAAAAAGGAAGATTTTTGAAACTTGTGGTTTAAATAATCCTTAAATATTTGTGTAGTTTTAAATCATTTTATTAACAACTTATTTGGATGGTGATTTTTCCTGGTATGACATGATATGGTTGGTAAGAGAACCACTTTTGTCCTTTGTTTTAATTGTTTCATTAATTATATGGTAGGTATGATTTGGTTTTATGGTTTTGTAACAATGAAAATTCTCACTTTTTGAAACCACCAATTTGGTAGTATCCCATAATTCTCTTATTTTTTTTCAATTATACCCTTACTTAAATTTAAATAATTTAAATTTATTTTTTATTCTTTATTAAACTTTACCCTAATATATATACTACTTTTGTATTACTTATTTCCCTCCGCATCAACTTTTGAAACTTCTCTTCCGCCTCCGTCTTTTCTTTCACATTTCAATCTAGTTTTTTGAGGTTCATTTTTTTTAAAATTCTTACCTTTTTATTTTCTTGAGTTGTTTGTATGGATTAGAGATATATTGGCTTGTATGTTTTCCTACTTGATTCTATGTATTATTTAGAATTTTGTTTTCTTAAATAATATTGATAAATTCAATATTTATAATAATTAAGGATATTTTTGTAAATTTACCAGTTACGATACAGTACCATACAATCAAATCAAACAATAAATTATCATTAAACAGTAGCAATCCATACGGTCCATTCAAATAGTGTGAATACCATACCATACATTATGACAAACCACTATCCAAATAGAGGGTAAGGGTAAAAGGATAATTTTAAAGTTAAAATGTTATTAAGGTGACATTCTTTTTAGGACGGACTAAAATTGAAAGGGTGCCCAATAAAATGAAAAGTACTCTTTTTCAAATATTTATTAGGCTAATTGTCATGATTCAAAATTGGATGTGATTACACTTGCCTTAACCCACTAAGACAAGTCAGTCCAAAACAATAATAATACGGGTAAAGCAGAAATAAGGCGAAAGTAATAACTTAAATAACTAAATAAACGATCAAAAAACCACATTCTAAATATATACTTCAAAACTTGGTGTCACATCAGTCTCTAAAATATATAAGAAATTAAAAAAAAAACAATTCTCAGGTGTCTTTGTATCTCAAACAAAATAAAAACATAATAAGGGACTCAAGAGGCCCCTGAGGAGGCAAGCCACTATCTCTCAAGATTTTAGTGAAAGCTTAGACAGTGAATAGGAGGAATGTACTCAATTGGATTCAAGCTCGCAATCTACATAGGTGTAGAAGCAAGGAGTGAGTAATCAACAATGAGGTACTCAACAAGTAAATTACTATATACAAAGTAGAGTAACGAAGAGTATAAGTACTTCTAACACACTAACTGAATCTTCTCAACTACAACTTGCAAGTAAATCAACACAATCTAGTAGTTTATAATATACTTAGCATATATTTTAATAATAAGTCACAAATAAAACATGTCATTAACACCAAGTTCACAAGTTAATAGAATAACTGAAGAGAGGTATTCACAATTATAAAATGAAGTAAGAAATGATGTAATAAAATATCAAATACCATGATGCATATTTGTTTAATGATGCACATTCATTGAAACATAGACCAAAATCCATAGAGGACTAACAAGTCCATGTACCCGCCAAAAGAGGCCCCAGACATCAATTACTCGCTGAAAGAGTCTTCTCATCACAATATTTGTTGGAAAAGACCTTGATACTAAACATTAGAAAATAAATACTTTGACTCCAAACATTCAACGGAAGAGTCCTCAATACTAATCCTTCGGAAAAAAGGCCACAATTTAAACGTTCATAAAAAAAACCCTCAACCACTGTATCTCAGAACTGATGCACATAATCATGTTCATATAATTTATGAGAATATAATAATATCCATAATAATAAGCAACTCAAATCAAGCAAACATGGTAAATCTCTCATTATCGAGTCACTATCATAAGTTAAGTCTTTCACATAACGAATCGCATTGATACATCTCATCAAGTTATTTTTTATTAACCCTCTTATATTGAGATCAATTAATTGAACAATTCAACCCATAATTAATTCTCCATTACTCCTCAACATACATAATAAGGAAATATGAGGAGCTACATACTCAGCTAAGGCTTAGAAATTCACTTGCCTCAAATTATCCAAGAATTTACTCCACAACTTGAGCTTTCCCCTTCCGCCAGGCCTTCGATTCGACAAAGTCTATTCAATTATGAAATGACAGTAAAAATATGAGAACAATGATACACAAATAATTAATTGGAAATTGAACCCAAAACAAATCAAAAAATCTGATTCCCATAAAGTAAGGGCAATATTAGAAATTAACATATAATTATATTTCCCAAAGTATTTTAAAATCAACACAAAAAATTATTTTGTAAGGGAATTGAGGTCAAGCCATAATCATCAATTTACCCAAAATATCTTCTTGAAAAATTCTTAAAAATTGAAGCTCAAACCAAGAATTCAAGATCAAAATCATGAAATAGTTAATGAAAAATGAAGATCATAAGTCAAAATCACTTATCAAATGAATTTATCTTGAAAAGTTCTTTAAAATTGTCACTCAGAAATTCCCATAGCTCAAAAATGAAAATTAGGAAAAAAAATCTCAATTTTAAAAATTAAAAGCTTCCAAGTGACTTGTTCACCACGATTTTGCGGACATGGTCCTTGCGAATGCAGAGGTCATTAGGAATGACCCTTTGCAAAAGTAGACTTGATCTGCGAATGCAAAGGCCAAATGCTAGACTCACTGCGAATGCATCAAACCCTATGAAAATGCAAAGGGTCAATAAGCATACCCTCCGCGATCGTGATCAGGCCTACTATGAATGCGATGAAGGGGGACATTAGCACACAAACAAATACTAAAAATAGAAAATTCTCGAAAGGACCCTCAGGATTTTTTTGAAACTTTGTATCACAAAACATATATGCTATCTTACTAAATTTGATGTTATGCACTAAAAAACTATTGAAATTTAAATTTGAGATCTGCTTGACCTGAAATCTGATTAGTTACAACTAAACTAACTTAAGGCCCAGAAAGACCAAAGCATCCTTAGAACTCTCAAAATATACACCAAAACTCTTCCTAGGCCTAAAATCACCTTAAATCCAATGGAATCATTAGAAATTCAATCTGAGCATCCAAACTCCAGATGTGACCCAAGTCAAACCTCAATAAAAATAACTTATACTTTTAACTAAAGACCTCAAATCCACGAATCAACTCTAAATTCAGAAAAAATGACTTTGCTAGATTAAATTTCTCATGCTGAAGCTAGTGAAAATGACAAAATTCTATTTTGAGACTTGCAGCTCTGAATGGTAACAAAAATTACTTTTGAACAACTTAAGCTTTCAAAACTCAAAAACTTTATAATCTCTTAGACTTTCAAAAAGTTTCAAAAATCAAACCCATAAATTGATCAAACATGATTCTAGAAATCTATTGAGAGGAACAAAATAATTTTTTTCCAAATTTTCTAAAATAACCTTCAAGATCATTATGTCATCTATCACTACAACTCATGTTTGTGCTCGAACATAAAGTAAAAGAAAGTATCAAAAGCCTAAAAAAATAGAGATATCAAGCACGCATGTCTGACTCTGTCTCTCAAGTCGACGTTCCAACAAGATGGTGCCTCCACTATACCTTCACTAATGTTCTACTTCGTCCTAAGCTTCTGGACTTGCCTATTCAGAATGACTATAGGCTACTCCTCGAATTCCAATCCAAACTGAAGTCTACGGAGTGAAGGAAAATCATATAGGACTCATTTGATATGTATCAATGAAGTATGGAAACATCAAATACTAGATGTTCAACTAATAAACTAGGTGGCAGAGAGGCTATAGGCCACTGTTACTTCCTTAGCACACAAAAGTGTATCTGGTCAACTAAGTAATATAAGGGCTCTAAAAGAGCCGAGATATTGAACCCAAACGACTTCAATTAGCTCTCAATTACTAACAAAAGATAATTTTGCAATGCGTGTTACTCAAGAAAAAGTGATTGTTAATTATTGCTAATAAAATATTAAAATTACTAAACTAAGATCAAATGATTGCTAGGTGATTATCAAATTAAGTGAGATTCTTGGACTGTAACCATTTTAACATATGCTCTAGCCTAAATTGTTATGATTACTCATGGGTTTTCTAATTACTGATTTACAAGGTTTAATTTACCAAGCAGGGTTGCACGCTTGTACCCATCCTACTCTCATTGACAGCCTAACTACATTGTTGAGAGGGGATAAACATGATCACTAAGAATGCATTAAACTATCTTCTTGTATTTAAACCAAGCAAGGTGGATGGGTAGATGTCACAAGTCTCCCATGCATGAATCATCCTAGTTTCCTAGAATAAACAAGCTCCCTATACCTGGTGTTCTATCCACCCTAACATCTTTCGAATCCTGAGCAGATAACAAATGTATTTCACGGTTGGCCAGATATGAAATATAGATAGAAGAAATATAGGAGTAATTATGCAAAAATCCATTTATAATTCATAAAAATTAAAGCCTAGAACATAGTCTATGACTACAATCCCAAAATATGAAAAATTAGCTACTCATTATCTTTCTCAAACACATCAATAGTCTAAGAAACATTCAAATATGGATTTAATAGAGGAAAATATCAAAGAATTAATCCTAGATGAAAGTTTTTCGTCTCTTCTCCTGTTCCCAATAATATCAGATAATGAAAATAATATCTAAAAACTGTATTTAAACCTAAAAATCTCATTTTCTAATTTTACGCTTGCATTGCAGACTTATCTTCCCGATGTACATTTTTGCAAATCCTGCTTCACCAACCAATTTTGACTCTTCTTCTCTCAAGTCCGCGACGCAGACTTGTGTCTCCAAATGTGTTTTGCGCCTTTTTGTCTTCCTTTTCAATCCAATAATATTTTGCACTGGTCCACGATGTGGACTTCTTCACTTTTCTAGATTGGTTAACTTTTTATGCTCCTTTGCATAGTTGCATCCTTCATCCTTCTTCGGCTATGTATCCGGGCATGCATATCTGGTTAAAAACTTGAAAAATACAATAAAAAAGTGCTCTTGGACAATAATCAGCAAGAAAAGATAAAATTATATTAAAAACATCTAAACTCTATTAATTTATCCTCTAACTAGGCTCTGGACATGGGTAAATTTGGTTAATTAGGCATATAAATATGCCTAAGATCACTACCCCACATTTAGAGCTTTGTTCATCCTCAGAAAAATTATGACACATGCATATGACCACAAGGTAGTAATTAAAGGAAAAATATTACAGATGGGCTCGTCTAAACACTTCACAATCTAATTGACACACTCAAGTGACACCACACCTCAAGATTGTAATCTATGATGCACACGAACTCAGGAAAAATTATGCTTTGAGTCATTATGGTCATCAACCTTTCAACAATCATGTGCCCTTACACGAAGAATTATCCATGTTCACACACTATAATAGAACTTGATGAAAGATTTCAATGGGTAAAATCACAACTCTCACTCTCCCAAAAGATATCTCATGTTACTTCTAATTCCCATAGGCTTTTCCTTAATATAGGTCTTTATTAGAATAGGATTCTAACTTAGATGATCACGTAGGACTTTATATTTGGTTGTAATATAGGCTAAAGGGGGGGGGCATGATAGTGATTCTAAGGATATGATTTAGTGGTTCAGTTTCCAAGTGCTTTAGACTAAACTATTTTTACTTTTAATCACTCTCTCCTTTTTAGCTCATATACTAAGAATAAAAATATAATAATTTAAAATACCTTATCATGGGTTGCCCCCGTGCAATACCTAATTTTCCATCACAACACGACTCAACATTAGCCAAGTCAATGACCTCTTTCTCGCAGTCAATGTCAACACCATAGTAGTGTTTTAACCCTTGTCCATTCACTAAGAATGATTTGTTGGTCTTATCAAGAAGTTCTACTGCACCATGCGTCATCATGTGCACACCAGTGTGTATGGTTTACTCTACTTGGACCTCAATTTACCTAATAAAAGCTTCAACCAAAAATTGAAAAGGAGTACATTTTGCCTAGGTCCAAAGGTGCGCTTGATGGTATGACGATTATGCCCTTTCTTGGTCTTCTCTTTATAAAGCTTGGAATTTTTGTAGGCTTGGAGCTTGAACTCATCTAGCTCCTCTAGTTGTTCCATCTTCTTGTGCCTTGCGAGCTCTGGATCATGATTGAGTTTTTTGATAGCCCAATACGTTTGGTGTTCTAGCTCGATAGGGAGGTGACAATCCTTCCTATAGACCATACTATAGGGTGAAGTGCCAATTGGAGTCTTGTATGCACTTCTATACACCCAAAAACTTTATCTAACTTCAGTACCCAATATTTCCTTGTAGCATTGACCATCTTTTGCAAGATTTGCTTCACTTCTCGATTAGACACCTTCACTTGTCTACTTGTTTGTGGGTGATATCCTATGGCTACCTTGTCTCTGACCCCATACTTTGTAAGTAAGTTCTTCACAGTCTGGTTGATGAAGTGTGCCCCTCCATATCTTATGATAGCTTATGGAGTTCCAAACCTTGTGAAGATGTGCTTTTTCAAGAATTTACTCACCACCTTGGAGTCATTGGTGGGCAGAGTTACAATTTCAACCTATTTGGACACGTAGTCCCCCGCCACACGTATGTACTGGTTGCCAAAAGATGGTTGGAATGGTCCCATGAAATCCATCCCCCATACATCAAAGATCTCAACCTCTAGTATATTTTTGAGAGGCATCTCATGCCTCTTGGATATGGCTCCTGTCTTCTGGCATGCATCACAGGTCCTGACATAATCAATAATGTCTTTAAAAAGAGTAGGTCAGAAAAAATCAGATTGCAATACCTTGTGGGTAGTCCTCTCTCCTCCATGATACCCTCCATACGATGAAGCATGGCATAGCTCAAGCACTTAGTGCGTCTCAACCTATGGTATGTACCTCCTCACCATTCTTTCTGCGCCCTGCTTGAAGAGATAAGGCTTATCCCAGATATAGGACTTGGCATCATGAGCCAACCTTTTCTTTTGCTGGCTAGTAGCATCAGGTGGAAGTACCTCACTCACCAAATAGTTGACAATATATGCATACCATGACAACTCCGTGACACTCAAAGCCAAGAGTTGCTCATTGATGTGCTACCAAAATATAACACTTTTGATGCTTAAAACTTGAAATTTTGTGTGTTCTCAAAGTGATGTTAGTGGTTTGATGAGTTTTAATGTTTATTTTGCAAAATTATAGGATTCAGTATGATTTTGGGCAAAGTGCTGCAAACTATAGTTTTTGGTGATTTACGGAGAACTCTATGGGCGTGGTTCATTCCATGAGCCGTAGGTTGGTTTCGTGAGCGAGATCTAGTGAATGACCAATTTTCAGAAGTTACATCCATAGACTGTCAGATAAGCCATAGAATATTTCATGAGTCGTGGATTAGACTTATGTGTTGTTTAGTGTTTTACGTGCTTCCTAACCAATGATGTGTGTAATGATGCTAAGATGGCTTGATCGAGGACTCTCGATTTATCTTTCGCCATGTCACATCTAGGCCCTACCTTCGGGTCCTAATAGGTTCCTTATACGATCCATAACCCATTCCGTAGAAGCTACCGAATCTAGTTTTCCTATTTTGTTTTGGATTTGTATTTTAGTTATTATAAATAGATTTTTTAGAAGAAAGGACGTACCAGATATAGAAAAATAGTAGAGAGACACACGAGAGGAGAAAGATATATTTTGAGAACTCATAAATTATGAATATTACATTGTGATTTCTTGTGGAGAAATTGGATTTCTTGTTTTTAAATTCATCATTGTAAGTGTTTAATCATACTACTCTTTAACATGATTTCTTCTTCTACAATGCTTATGCATAGCTAAATCTACAACTAGGATTGTGAAAACCATGAAGAACTACCAAGGTAAAACTGGATAATCCATAATTCTTGGAAAGTGCACATGCATGTATTATTTATGCCCTTTGTATTGAATGCTTTTTAATAGTGGCTAAAATTAAAACTTTCCCTAATTCTTACCGATTGGATCAAGGTGGAAATGAATGGGAAATGGGAGTAGTTAATAGGATTCGATTGATTTCTTCTCGTTTAATCAATCAAACTGGATCAAGTAGAGGTTTTACTGGAACAATAGGTAAGGGTTAGTAATGTCACACTGCGGGGATGGATCAAATCACGTAGTGAAATTTACCTATCGCCTGGATCAATGGGTTTGGTAAACTTGACTTACCGTTCTGCATGCTACACACTAGAAAAAAATATGATTATTTGGTGATACTAAGTTAGGAATTCATAGGGAATACAATACCCTAGTTACTTCTCTCACCAATTTCAAAACACTTGCTTCTAGTTTAGGTTTACTTACTACAATTATAAAATCTCCCCTTTAGGAGATAAGTAGGTTAATTCAATTCGAATTACTCATAATTACTCCAGGTTTAGACCATATTCCCTGTGGATTCAACCCTAACCTTGGTTAGGCTATATATTTTGACAATGACCGCTTATCCTTTGACTAGAGGTGTAGTTTGGGTGGCATACAAATTTTGCACCATTGCTAGGGAATATGACTTTAGACTGGTTTAATTTGTATAACTTGTGAATTAACTCTTATTTCCCTTATTTTATGTTTCGTATTTTTTTTGTTTTATTTCAGTATACAGGTATAGTGTATGCAAAACACTTGTAGTCGAGGCAATCCCTTAACTTTGTTTGACCCTAAGATCTAGAGGACAGTAAGAAGAACGATCCAAAATAATGGGAATAATACTGTAAATGATATTTTTAATGCAACACTAAATCAGAACAATAATGACCCAACACCACTTGTGGGTGTGAATCTACCACCACAGGATCTTCAACCCATAACTAACATGTGGGATCAAAATTTGTGGGTGTGAATCTACCTCCTTTATGGGATGTGAATCTACCTCCTTCACGGGATGACACAAAATTTGTCATCTTGAGTGGATCATTTTAAATGCTGCAAAATAGATAATTGTTCATAGGACTACTATCAGAGAATCCACATAAGCATCTACACAATGTAGTCTTCATCTACCAGAGCATGATGGGGAACCAAAATCTGTCCATGGATACCGTGGGGCTCTATGTCTTCCCATTTTCTTTTACAAACAAGGTGATAGTATGGTTATCCAAACTCTCACAGAGTTCAATCACCAGTTGTGTGGAAATGTATAAGGCCTTTTTGGAGAGGTTCTTCCCAAGGTCAAAAAAGCTCAAGCTGAAGGATCAAATCAACAAATTTGAGCAGTTGCCTGGTGATTCAATCAGCACTACGTGGGAGAGGTTTACAAAGTACCTGAGGAGTGTCCCTAACCACAAGATCATGGATGATACTTTGGTGGAAATTTTCTATCGATTCCTAGATAAAAATAGCTAAGCTATGGCTGACACTATCATGGAAGGCTTATTTTTGGAGTGGCCATTTCTGGTTATAGCTGAATGGTTGGAAAGAGTGGTTAAGATAAACTGTGCATGGGGGACAAGAGATAAGTCAATGACAAAAACTCTATCTCATTTAGCACTAATTCAGCACAAGAACAGATAAACGGGGAGGTGATGCTAGAGCTAGCTAAAATTAGTACGAATGTGGGGTTGTTGATGAAGCAGAGTCAGGAGAACGTGAATGCAGTCAATCATCAGCTTCCACGAGCACCTATGTATGAGAAGCCTTACTATAAGGAGGACACTTGCTTTGTCATTGATCAGATGGGGGGTTTCTGGACGAACGCTCAAGGGCATAATTAGGAATATTCATGCCAAGGTCAAGAGAACCAAGGTCAGAACTTCAATAGAGATGGAGCTTTTAGAGATAATAACTGAGGTGGCTACTATGATAGGAACAGGGGCTAGGACAGAGATACTGATTGGGGTTGCAGAGATGGTTACAGGAATGGAGCGTATGTTCCACCACACAACCGTGACCTTAGGGTTGGTAATTCAAAGATTGAGGAGATAGTCGATCAACTATTGAAGAGGGCTTACACTCTAGATAAGACCTTAAAGGGGATGAAATCTGATATCTCCAGCATTAATTAGAAGATCGAGTCTCATTCTGTTGCTATCAAGCAACTGGAGCAACAGTTTGGTTAGATGTCGACTCAGTTAAACCAGAACCAGAAAGGCATGTTGCCCAACAACACAGTGTAGAATCTAAAAAATGAGAGGCAGTGTATGGCAGTGATGACACATGGTAGAAAGCAGATCATTGATCCATCGATGCCAGTTGATGAGGATGAGATACATGAGGATATGGTTGATAACTAGGATGTGGATATTAGAGATGCTAAGTCTAAGGATGGGGTGAGCAAACAAGTAGTGCTGCCATAAAAGCCATACCAAGACCTCCCCCTCTTTTTTCTTACAGACTCAAGAAAAAAGAGGAGGAAGGTAAGTTTCAGCACTTCATCTCCATGTTGAAGCAGCTTATGATCAATATCCCTCTCGTTGAGGTATTCGAGAAGATTCCTTGGTATGCAAAGTTCACAAAGGACTTGGTGACCAAAAAGAGGATAGTGAGACAAACACCATCCTAAGATCTTCAGTATTACAATGCTATAACAACAAGGTTCTTGGTGCAAAACAAAGAGGACCCCAGATCACTCACCATACCCTGCACCATTGGAGATGTTGAATTTGTAAAAGAATTGTGTGATTTAGGCGCCAGTATCAATTTAATGCCTCTTGCAATATTTAAGAAGCTAGGCTTGAGAGCCCCTACTCTGACGCATATGCAGTTGTTGATGGCTGACAAGACCTCGCGATCCTGGATTTAAAAGTTGACTTCAAAGTCCCAATCATCATGGGAAGGCCCTTCCTAGCCACTGGGCGAGCACTGGTGGATATGGAATTAGGCCAACTCAAGTTTTGATTGAATGATAAAGAAGTTGTCTTCAATATCTGTTAGTCTATGATGAGGCCCAACGATTTGAGATGGAAGTTTGGGCACTTGGTGATATCTGAGTAACTAAGTTGTCCAAGTAATGCCGCGACAATAAATTAGGCGCTAGTTAGGAGGCAACCCAAGATATCTGATTTAACTTTTGTGTTTTCGTTTTATTTTTGGCTTTCTATACTTATAGGTAGTTTGATTTTCTTATTTTTTGTTGTAATTTTGGACTCAAAGACTCTTGGCTTATAGGGTAATAGTTTTTTCTATGACCAATATCCAGGAACAAGGCTAAGTTAGCAAACCAGTGCTGAA
Organism: Solanum aculeatissimum; assembly: GCA_038996855.1. Taxonomy (NCBI): domain Eukaryota; kingdom Viridiplantae; phylum Streptophyta; class Magnoliopsida; order Solanales; family Solanaceae; genus Solanum; species Solanum aculeatissimum. The sequence continues at coordinate 5,543 of JBCEWC010000858.1, read as the reverse complement.
AAGTGAGAGAAGTTGATTCTATGACTAGTTTACGGGCTGTTATTCAATACACAACCTGTACACTGATTTATAGAATCACTTTTTGTAAACAAAGTTATGTGCACTCCAGTCTATGAGACAACTTATGACCAGTAGATAAATCCATGGGTCGTGAATGGGGCTCGTGGACCCAGGTAAGATTCCTAAAACTATCTAGGGGTTACTTTTTCTCAGCTATCTCTTGTAATTTCTCAATTTCTTGATTAAATTCTGGTATGTTCTTGACTTGAAATTCTATATGTTACCAAAAATTGTGTCAATAGGTTATAATATTGCTAGGAATGGTATTCTAAGGTTTATCATTCTAAATATAGGTGTTTCCTATTCTTGTATAAGCCATAACAATGTAATAAAATGTAAGTGACCACAAAGTGTTTGTATGCCATTATTTGAAATCACGTAGTCACTAGTCATAAAAAATGAATTAAACTATTTCATTGAAAATTAACATATGATTGCGTGTGTGTGAATGATTGCATGAACATTTGTTATCTGATGGTGGTCAAAGTGATATGTGTATGTGAAGTCAACACTTAATGGGATAGATAAATGAGTCACACATATGGGATATGGGTAACTTAGTGAACATATGTTGAGTGAGTGAATCTTGCTTCGATGTTGCTTATATTGATGAATGGCATGCCTTGTTTGTAATTTTGGGTCCTATGATGATTAATGGAAATAGTTTGATGAGCTTAGAAAAACCAGGTTGCTGTATTCTTACAGCACGAGGGTTCTTTACGACCCGTGGATTAATCCACGGACCGCAGTTACCCCTCATAAGTATGTCCAACATGTGGGGATTTTTTGGGATCTTATCAGACGAAACCATTTATGGGCCATAGTCTAGACTACAACTTGTAACCTAGTTTTGTAGGTTCTATGCTTGAAGTTTTCTAGTTCTGGACTTACACCTACGACTCAGTCTACGACCCGTAGTCAAATCTATGAGCCATACTTTGTCTTGTAGATGCAGTTCTAGTAACTTGAATAATTGTACCCTACCACCTACGAAGGCCTTCTACGACCCATAATTTTCCCTAAGGCTCGTAGGTGAGCCTTCGTAGGTTCTTCTGTCATTTATTGTTGTAACATTTTACTTTTATTTCCTATACTTTCTAGACTTATAGGTTTGTGTGATTATGTGATTTTAGTTATGATGGCTCCCAGACCCAAGTGAGATGAGATACAGGCCATGTGGGACTGACTGCGAGATGAGCTGACTGAGTCCAAGGATAGTGTCTTAGTAAAGAAGTTTGATGTGTGTCCAGATAAAAGTGTTGAACCTGGATAGACTCGTGTTGCTACTAGACAGACAGTGCTAGCCCACACTCTATCCATAGTTACTTAGCCTCCCCAATTTAATGAAAGAGGTGATCGATAGAGAAGCTCTATTTAGATAACCTCCTCCGGAGAGAGGTTAGGGTCTGGGCAGAGAGATAGCTCCGAATCAGGAGAGGAGTCAGATTCAGACGCTGTGATGTGCTGCCTAAATAAAACACTTTTGATGCTTAAAACATGAAATTTTATGTGTTCTTAATGCGATATTAGTAGGTTTGATTGTGTTTTTGTGTTTGTTTTGCAGGATTATAATGTTGGCAATGTTTTGGGAAATATTCGCTGAAGTTGATAATTTTTGGTGATTCAAAAAAGCCTCTATGGGTCATGAAAGAGTTCACGAGTTATGGAGAGGGTCTCGTATCAATTTCGAAAGTGTAAACTTGAAGTCAACTTTACGAGGAGAATCCACGAGCTGTATAACTATATACAAGCCATAGAGTGATGGTCGTGCCCTAAGGATTAGAAAGTGGAGAGGTGCAGAAAAGTTATCAGACAAAATCTCCCATGGGCCGTAGAATCTTATACGACCATGGAATGGTTTTGTAGTAGCTAACTCCAGAACACTACTAGAGTCCACAAAACCCTAATCTACGAGCCATGAAGTAGGATACGAGTCGTGAAAGGTCTCGTGAAGTTTGCTGATACAACTTTCCTAAGTTGTTTTGGTTTTGTATTTTACATACTATAAATAGGTTTTTAGGTTATTGTTCATAGAGTTTAACCAACAATCACGTAGTTTGATCAAGTTCTTAGAGGAAACACTTAGGATTTAGTATATTTTGAGAGAAAAAACATTATCTTGTGATTCTAATCGAAGAGTTAGATTTTATGTTCTCTATTTCATCTTTGTAAGTGCTTAATTATGCTTCTCTGCATCATTTCTGTATTTATACTGATCATGCAGAGCTAAATCCATTACTAGGATTGTGGGAACCATGATGAACTAGCAAGGTAAAATAGGATAACGTGTAATTCTTGGAAAGTGTGTTAGGGCGTATTAATTATTCTCTTCACTTTAATTTCTTTTTAACAGGTGTCCAACGTTAGAACTCGCCTAGTAGTACTTGCCGGGTCAAGGAAGTAACAAATAGGAAAAGATATAATTAACAAGATTCGATTGTGATGTTCTCATCTAGTCAATCAAACTGGATCAAGGGGAGGTTGTACTGGGACTTAAATTAAGGGTTAGTATAGATACTCCATGGAGACGGATCAAGTTCTAGGGTGAAATTTACCTATTTGCTGGATCAAAGACTTAGGTAAACCTAGCTTACTGCCCTATACCTATACACCAAAAAAGGATTGCATATATCCGATAGCACCGTGTTAGGGATTCATGGAGATCACATCATCCTAGTTAGCTCTTCTACTGATTGTTCATCTCTTTCATTAGTTTAGGATTAATAAATTTTCTTTTACAAAACCCTCATTTCTTGAGAGATAAGTAGGTCAATCAATCTCGAATTGCATTGAATTAATTCTAGAGTCTACCATATTCCTTGTGGGAATGATCCTAACATTGGTTAGGTTATATACTTTACGACTGCTTTACCTTAAAAATGAGGTGTGACTTGGGCAACAACAAGTATTTTAGCGCCGTTGCTGGGGAATACAACTAGACTTGGTCAATTCAAGTAATTTTGGGGGATTAATCCTTATTTCCCTATTTTTACATTTTGTTGTTTTTTCTTTTGTGTGTAGGTGTAGTGTATGCACAACACTCGGAGCTGAGGCAATACCTTGACTCCATTTGATTCATAGATCAAAACAATTCTAAGAAGAATGGTCTAGGGTAATGTGAACAACACTGTAGGTGACGCGGTGGATACAACACTTAACCAGAATAATGGAGCTAATGATCCACTTCCACCACCACAGGGTCTTCAAGCTCGACTAATCAATGGAACCAATATCGACTTAACCCTATGACGTTGGACATTATAGGAGCTATTGTGTTACCCCCATTATTATATTACATAAGTTCGTCGTTTCAAGTGGATTTCTCCAAATGCTACAAAATCATGGGTTGTTTGCAGGCCTACTATCAGAGGATCCACATAACCATCTACATAACATTGTGTTCATTTGTAGAAGCATGATGGGGAACAAAACTTGTCCATGCATGCCATTGGGCTTTGTGTTTTCCCACTTTCTCTAACAGGAAATGCAACATTATGGTTATCTGAGATCCCACAGAGTTTTATCACCAGTTGGCTAGAATTGTAGACAACCTTTTTGGAGGGGTTTTTTCCCATCTCAAAGAAGCTAATGTTAAAGTATGAGATTAATAACTTCGAGCAAATACTAGGTTATTCAATAGGTGCTACGTGGGAAAGGTTTTCTAAGTGTTTGAGACGTGTTCCTGACCACAAGATTGTGGATAAATCCCTGGTCGAGATCTTCTATAAAGCCCTTGATGAAAATGGCCAAGTAGTTGCTTATATGATTATGGGGGGCTCATTTATAGATCGTCCATTCCAGAAGGTTGCTCAGAGAATTGAGAGGGTGGTCAAGACCAACCGTGCATGGGGTACAAGGGAAAAGACTACTACGAGGAGTTTATTATTTGTTAGTACACATCCAGCGCAGACATAGTCTAGTGAGTAAGTGATGCAGGAACTTGTGCAAATAAATAATAATGTAGAGCTATTGATAAAGCAAAATACGAAGCAAGTAAATATTGCAGCTCATCAACCTCCACGTGCACCCATATACGAGGAGCCCTATTATGAGGAGGACATAGTTTTGTGGCTGATTAGAAGGCGGATTTATAGCTCAACGCCCAAGGGTCTAATCAGGATTATTGGCGATAATATCAAGGAAACCAAGGTTGGAACTTTAGGAGAGATGATGCCTTTAAAGATAACAATAGAGGAGGCTATTATGACAGGAATAGGGGACCTGACAGAGTTGCTGAATGGAGCCGTAAAGATGCCTTCAGAAGTGGTCCATCTATTCCACCGCAGAATTGGGATTCTAAAGTTAGCTCATATCGCATTGAGGAGATGTTCCACCGGTTGTTGAAGAAGGCTGATGCGCAGGATGAGACACTAACGAGGATAAAGTCTAACATCTTTAACATTAATAAGAAGATTGAGTCTTATTCTATGGCAATTAAGCATTTGGAGTGACAGTTCGGCCAAATATCGACTCAGTTGAACCAATGCCAGAAAGGTACGCTGCCCAGTAATACAATGCAATATCTGAAGAATGAGGGGCAACATATGGCAATCACAACTCACAGTGGGAAGCAAACCATTGATCCCCCAATGACAGTGGATGATAGAGATGTTCATGATAAGAGTGTTGTAATCAGGCAGACTGAGACTGGAGATGATCGTACAGAGAATGAGGAAAGCAATGTTACACCAAAATAGTTGAGACCCATTCGTTGACCTTCTCCTCCCTTCCCTCAAAGACTAATGAAAAAGGAGAAGGAAGGTAAGTTCAAACACTTTCTCTCCATGTTGAAACAAATTTCTATAAATATTCCATTGATTGATGTGTTGGAGAAGATTCCTGGACACGCCAAGTTTATGAAGGATCTGATTACTAAGAAACATACTGTCAGCTAGGATCTCTATGAAGAACTCCAACATTGTAGTGCGATTGCAACTAGGTCCTTGGTGCAAAAGCGAGAAGGCCCAGGAGCATTCACTATCCCTTCACCATAGGTGATGTGGAGTTCACAAGGGAATTGTGTGATGTCGGTGCCAGCATAAATTTGATTCCCCTTGTGATGTTCAAGAAACTTGGTCTGGCAGCCCCTGCCTCGACGAACATGAAACTGTTGATGGCTGATCACACGGTGAAGAAACCAGTGGGAATACTGTATGATGTCATTGTCAAAGTGGACAAATTCATATTTGCCATAGACTTTGTGATCCTAGACTGCGAGGTTGTGTCACGACCCGAAAGTGGGGCCTAGATGTGACATAGAGAAGGAGGACCCGAAAGCCCTCGATCATGCCATCATAGCAACATTACTCACATCATCGATTCAGAAGTATGGAAAAGTAAACACATAACACATATTTCTAAGGAGAATGGGGATTTAGACTCAAGCTATGGGGATGTTGCTGAGGATGGGATGAACATGGATCACATAGCACATAACAAGTATTTCTAAGGGGCGGGTAAGTAGGACTCAAGATATGGGGGCA